>APFE030157281.1:0-16894 GCA_000404065.3 Pinus taeda
TTTCTCTTAAGGAGAAGTTCATCCCATTCATTCAAGTATATGATTACTCAGAGTGTAATTCTAAAATATCTGATATAAAGATAAGGGGTCTTATTACAAGCTTGCTTACCATGATCATTGGGAAATAATCTGACCGACATTACCAACACTACATACTAAAACAGGGTAATGGCTTATAAGCGTAAGACAAGGGGTCTCATCACGAGCCAGCTTGTTCGATTAGACTACAACCAGTGAATGGCATTGTCAAATCAGCTGGCAACCAAACCAGGACAATGGCTTTTTATTTTACAAAAAATGGAAAAGAAAAGAAATACAAAATATGAAAACATGTTTTGAATTCATTCTTTTAATCATACTCTGAGATGGAAGGATTTGTGAACAATCAAATGGTTAAAAGGTATCCCTGTCGAAACTATGAACGTTTGTTGGCAGCAAAGGCTCTACCTGTGACAAAGGAGTCAACTAAAAAGGCTAAGTTGGAAAAGTGTTTTGTTTTATCATTATCAACCAATAAAGGTCAATTCAAAACTTAGAATGTATTTAGTTTTAACAAGAGAAAGAATTAGCAAAAACATGCCTTTATTATATTCACAATGTGTGTATACTTAGTTATATTAGAACTTTCCTTTTTGATAAGGTATCTATGTAAAGAAATTTCAAAAAATTCCAATAACTTTTTTAGAGATAACTGTTTCTTCCAGCGATCGCCAATTGTTTTGCTATACAAACAAACCCCCCCCCCCCATTTCGAAAAACCTTACTTTAGAAAATTATAATTTGAAATGGGTCCCTTTTAGATTAAATTGGTATTAATCCATCACTCTTCTAAAGGTTCGGAAATAAACAAAACATCTTAAAACCTTTTGAAATAATCGGTCTTAAAAATAAAACGAATAATTATTTATTATTGCGATAAAGCGATCGCAAGATCGCATATCGCAACAACAAAGGATGCATAACCATGACCCATTGATTTTCCCCGATTTAAAAGCGAGTACCCAACGAATATCGGGAAAAAAAATAATAAAAGGCCCCTCCCCTTTGCTCCGATGCGATATCGCAATCGGCAATCGGGGAATGCGACGTAAACATAACAAACTCTCCTCATTCAAACTCTCGATGCGAGTCAAGCGATATTGCTATCGGCGATCGGGGATTCCATAAAACTTAAATAAAATTGCCCAAGACTTCCTCCGATTTCTGATTGCGATGAACCCAAAACGCGACTTTCGAAAAGGATTGATATGATTTCACTATATTATATATTAATTATCATTAAAAGCCTTTCTCTTCCCGATAGAGATTCGCTCGCGACCAACCGCCAAAAAATCGAATCCACGCTTAAACCATTATTTGGAAAATAAAGGATATAATGAGCATTTAAATGATTGACAGGTTTTAACGGCCAATTAATGAACAGTTATGCCTAAATCCTTTCAGAGATTGTATTCGCAGGAGCCTTATGATAAATCTTCCATTATTCATTGATTGACACAATTCCCTCATACTTGGTTTTCGCCATCTATTCTCTGCATTACGTTCATTTTTCTCTTGCGCAGAGTTTTTCCGCAGCAACGATTCCAGACCAAATGGGAAAGAAATCTAAGAAGTCTGGAACGACTTCGGATTCTATGGTAATAGGACAACATGCCACCAATCTGGGACCAAGAAAGAAGGGATTAATCTCAGATACTACATGTCTCGGCCTTGGCAGCACTACTTGGCAAAATATTTACAACCCGGTTGAAGCCGAGGAACCTCAGCAAACATCGGTACAAGCTTCAGTAGGTTCAAGCCGGAAATCTGATGCTACTCTCAAAGATTTGGCTGATTCCTACCTACATAGGATAGAAGCTCGAGAGAAAATTCTTCCGTATATGGATGTGGTGAGATGGGCAATTGAGGAAATTCCAATTACGGACAAAACATTCTGCATAGTTGATGGGAGAGTATTTGGTTCATTTCAACCCAACGATTTCAGACAAATGTACCATTTTCCCAAACCCGAGAAGAAGTACAATAAAGCATTTCTGGAGAAGTTTCGAGATGAGAATGAAACCGAGTCAGCGCCTATACGAGAATGGAGACAGAACCCGGCGAAACACAAACATGAGTCTTCGGGTAAGTACTCCGTCGACTCCTTATGCTCTCCTTATTTGTTATGATGGAGTCATGATGTGTCGATTGTGGGGATTACATGATTCTTCAAAATTTTCCATAGAAATGGTATCTTTGATGGAAGCGGCATGTAATAGTGAAATCATGGATTGGGGGACTATATTATCGGATAAGTTGGCTATGGCTATTCTTGAATTCAGAAACAAATCCTGTGTTACTGATAGGTTCATCCCTCCATTTTATTTTAGTGCCTATATTTTGGATACCCTCTATTTCAATTCCGAGTTTCCTGTGTTAGGGTGGAGATGGACTCCACAGGACCCTATGCCTATTCATATCTACCACCAGAAACTATGGAAAGCTCATTATAAACATCATTTATACCAAGTCTGCAATGGATTCATGCTACCTATTTACTATGCAATTTTTTATAAACCTGCCCCTAAGATCTCCTCTCAGGTTGAGATTGACTTGACAGCCCTAGGAACCTAGTTTGGAGAAGAAAAATTCACCTACGTAAGAGTTTTTGGCAGTCCGGACAGACCTCATGTCCTCCCCTTGTACATACCAGACAAGCTATTAGCTCGCGAAATAGCATATCAGCTTACAACTGCATCAGCCACAAAAACTCTCAGAAATTCAAAGAAGCAAGTTTGGCCTCCTTTTCCTCTAAGGTGCGGTGTCTATACTCTGCATGATTATAAACATGCAGAGAAAGAGGCAGAAAAAATTAACATCCTAAGTCTCGCCACTCTGCCTAATAGACGTTTCAACCCGAAGAAAGTCATCCATAATGCTCTAGATCAAGCCAAGCTTGCTAAATTTGAACATAAGGAAGATGAGTTTGATGACCTGTTCTCCTCCGTCGAATCAATCTTCCAGGTGCAACAGCTAGCTAGAATGAGATATCAGGATGACGGGTTAGTAGAATTCAATAAACTTAGAGAGTAGAGGTTGCAAACTCTGCCTCTAAATTTGTTAGCTACTACCCTGATGATACAGTCAAGCGAGCCTGAGCAGCAGATTACCAGCGAACCTCCTGCTACATATGAAATCTTTGAAGAAGCCAGAGAAGAGAGTAGGATAAACTCCGGAGGTTAGAATAGGAAGAGGCACAGAGGAAAGAACAAGAAGAGGCAAAGAGAAAAGACAGAGAGGAAGCAGAAAAGAAAGAACAGGAGAGAATAAGGGAAGAAGAACAGAAAAGGCAGCAGGAACAGAGCATCAAGGAAATGAATATTGATACTCAAGTGGACCCAAGATTGCTCGAAGAATGGCAACAATTTAATACAATTATAGGCAATATTGAGACCTCAACGGACGCCAAAACATCCAAAGCTGCCGATACACAAGATACAACATCAATGGAGGTTCCAAGCAAAGGAACCAGCGGTCTACCCCAAACTACAGTAGTAGAAATAATTCCGAAGAATCCTTCCGATCAAATTATTTTGCAGGTGGAGGACATTCCTCCACTAGATGTTTTCTATAGCCCAAAACACAGGGCTGTAATAAAGTGACAGCGGAAAAGGAGAAGGATTGATCAACCTTCTCTCTTCCTTGAACAAACAATAATAACCAATGTGGTATGGAGAGAAGAATTTGACCCCTCCGATGACCTGACAAAATTATCTCAATATGCCGGTGCCTGTTCGGCAGCCACCATGGATAAGGCATCGGAGGTAAGCAATTTCTTGAAAGAAAAGGATCAAGCGATCGCTTCATTACAAGCACAGCTATCGGAAGAGCAGCAGAAGTCAGAACAGCTATAACAGCAACTGTCCACACAACAACAGTTAAACAACCAGCTAAACAAACAATTGCATGAAGAGAAGCAGAGGATCGATTCGGGAGCAATCCAGAGACAGAAGAAACTATCCGAGGCATTATCAAAGTTGAAGGCGATGAATGAACAGATGGAAAAGACAAAAGATGAGCAAATTGCTCAATTATCAGCTCAAGTGGAAAGGTTCAAGAGTCTTCCCCAGCCTGCCGAGTTCAGAGAAGAGGCAATGCAAATTAACAAGGCATTAATAACACAAATAAGATTGTTATGTCATGAAATCGCCTAAGTTGAACCTTTATGCGACATAACAACATCTATAGTAGATACGTCAGTTGATGCCAGGCAGGATTTAGAGCAAGCCGACGACACTTTGACAAATTTTCTTACTTGGCAGGACTCTAATGAGGGACAGGCAGCAAACTTGCCTAAGATCTTAGAATCCCATAAGGAAATCCTATTCACAGAGTGGCAGTCCCAATTAATGAAAGCAGAGAGAGTTGTTTCCAGATGCAAGTTATCTACGAGCAATTTAATTGACTTGATCAATAATACTCTCTATTTATCTAACATGATTTCTCAATGTACACTAGGTAAACTATTATCGACCAAGACATTGGAGCAGTCATGTAACCAAGAGCTAGAAAAGAATGGGAGATTGATCTCAGGGATTAAGAGTTTAACTTGGGACACCTATTAGTTGTTCCTAGTAAAACCATACAGTCAGAGAGCTGCCCTCAAATTCCTGACGGATGCAATCATGTGTATCATTCCCGATATACATGATGCCACCTATGCTGCTCAAATCAATTCTCGTCTCAGCCGCCCTCAAGAAGTGGATCCAATGCTGGCAATATGCCAACTCAAGACAAAGGGAAAACAGCCAGAAGGATGAATCATCGCTGCCGATTACCAGATCACTGTGGGAGAGATATTTAAGATCGGATTATACCAATTTAGTAGCATTTTAATTTTGTAGTTTGTTAGCTTAGTTTAGTATTTATAGACCCTTTCATGTATTTAGAAAGGGTCGTAAGTTTTTGTATATGACTTAAGCATGAAGTTGCACTACTGTACTTCAGGCATATTCTTTTATGAAGACTGGACCAATCTTTCCAAATTTTGATAATGAAACTTTGATGTGAATGTGCACTATTTCCTTTATTTTAAAGTATTTCTGAATCGGAAGAAGGAATTCAAATTGCGATTGGCGTAGGGAATAATTCGCAGCTCATATGGTACTATTATCTATGTCTAAATTTATCCCTTTTATGTGAATTGTTGTTTGGTCATTTTTGCTATTATTGAATATGTGAATGTGTTTTAAATAGTAAGCTTTATACCTTCCACTATTGGATGTTTACAGTTTGCTACTCTTTCAATCATGCATGTATTGGTAATATAAAAGAGAAGTGTAATATTGTTTTATCAATTACTTCGTTCAACTATTTGAACGAAGCAATTATCATTTAAATGAATGTCTTTGTTTATTGCATAGTGTCATCTATATGCCTATCAGCAAACATAGATTATTAAACGTTGCACTTAAAGAATAGAAGCTTCCCGGGATAAAATAGTCATTTACGTTTTCATTCATAGAATAAGTCCTCCATTTATTATCACTTAGAAGAAAACCAATCATTCATTCACCCCCTTTTATTCATTACTGGGAAACTGGTCCCATTATATCCAATCGGAGCCACCATCCAAAACGGAAAAGGAGTTTTATTAAGGTCCGGACCGGGTGGTTATCCACCGATGTTGATGTAACGATTTTCGCGGCATCAACAGGACCCAATGAAGCTTGCTCCTTCTGAGATGTTGCCAAAAATTACTCCTACATTCAGAATCTTCCTGACCGAAGTTGTTACAAATAGAACATTCTATTTCATTTTCAAGAGCATAAGAGTTATTGTAGGTCCTCTTCATGATCCCATTCACGCTCCTTTGATTTCGTGCTTCTCGAGTCATGATGGTCTTGTAGGAAACACATTGAGCAGCTTTGTATCCAAAGTTATGACATGAAAAACATTGGCCATTAAAGAAATTCCTGCGATTATCAAATCTACCGTTAGGTGATTGTAGTTTCCACTGACATTCATTCTTGAGGCAAATTGAGAATGATTTACCTGCAGTTGGTTGTAGCTTCTTTTCATCCTTGAAGTAGATTGACTATGATTTACCTTGTGATCTACTTTATACCTTTGCTAATGATTGTCAACCTGCTCACTTCTCCTTACTGCATCAAGATAACTTTTGGAGGTGGATAGATTTTGTGCTTGAGATGCTTCTTCGGTATATCCAAAACCTATCTTGATTATAGGAGAATGTTTCACTTTGATAATCTCATCTAAAGTTTCAGATCCTTTAGAAAATCTAAGATTAAGAGCTTTTTTTTTCTCAATATCTTTTCTAAATCCCACAATTTCACATTCTAACTTTTCATTGTGTTTTTCTCTTTCGACAAGTTGGAATGTTAGAGTATCTATGATCATATTCTTTTCTTCTAAATAGATTTTAAGTTTATAAATTTCTTCATAGAGATCATCTTCATCTATAGCATCCCAGAAATCATCATCTTTGAAAGCCATCAAAAATCTATAATAATTACCAAGTTCATCTTCATCACTATTTGAAATTCCATCATTGTCTTCATGAGTATAATAACTTTTCTTAATTATGTTCTATTTTATGTTCCATTTAATTGGTTCCTTACCTTTATTAAGCTTATCTTTATGAGGAAATTTGGTTGCATAGTGACTGACTCTTCTACAAGCAAAGCATTTGAAAGGTAGCTTACCTGTGAATCTTCCAGAACCCCGTTGAAGGTTCTTGACAAAGTTTGATTCTTCATCTCCTTTTGATGTATGCCCTGAATCATTGTATTATCCTTTTCTTGAAGCTTTGAATGCAGCTTCTCTCATGTCTGATGGTCCCCCTTTTCTCATTTCAAAAGCAGTTAGGATTCTGTGCAGCTGTGACATAGTAATACTTTGAAGATTCTGCTTTTCTTCTATGGCATAAATGTTTGATTCAAACTTAGAAGACAAAGATCTTAGAACTTTTTCAACTAAAGTAACTTCTTTTATTTCTTCACCCTAGTTTTTTATGCGATTAACAATCTCATCTATTCGTAAGAAATAATTAGCCACACTTTCATCATTTTGCATTATGAGAGTTTCATATTGAATTCTGAGAGATTGTAGTTTTTCACATTTTACCTAATCGTCTCCTTCATAAATTAGAATGATCTTGTCCCATGTTTCTTTGGTGTTTTTGAGCTGCAAAACCTTGACGGATTCTGATTGAGATAGACTCCCCAATAGAGTATTGACAGCCTTTGCATTTGTTTCATACTACCTTTTACTAGCCGTATCTGTAGGAGTAGCTGATGGAAATGTGTATCCTCCTTCCACGATATCCCAAAATTTTGTACCAAGAAATTGAAGATAGGCTATGGTTCTCACCTTCCAATAGATGAAGTTGCTCCCATCAAATATTGGTGGCCTGATGGATGCCTCTTTTCGTAGTTGCTCATGATGATAGATCTTCCTTCAAGCGATCAAGCTTCTTTTGAAGGACCTACTCTGATACTAATTGTTGGAAATAATACTGAGAGGGGGGGTGAATCAGTGTTATCAAATCAAACACTTTTTCATTTCCATACTCAGATATATATATGCTACTTCAGTTATGGGAACCCACGTATACACGCAACTGTGTCTAAAGAGACTAGCGTATATTCAATAAACTTATGATTCAGCTAATCCATTAAATTTTGATCTTTAATCAGTGTATCAGAACTTCATTAACCATAAGAACATCAAATAGGTGTAGTGAAACAGAACAGATCATCACACACATGAACACAATATATAAGGTGGAAACCCAATGTGGGTGAAAACCACTTGCTACAATTCATCTCTATCTTCTTTTAATAAGAAATTCCTTTTACAATATTTATGTACTGGTGTAGTCTTATACCAGTATGCATGCTTCTACTTGTAGAAGGCTACAACCTTCTCTTGTTCTCCAGCTTCTCCTAGAAGGGAGCTACAACCCCCTTAGCTCTTGTACTAGTTGATGTACTAGTACGTAGATGCTAACCTACAGAAGGCTAAACCCTTCTCTTTTCTTCCAGGGACCACGTTTCATAAATTTTTAGACTAGATCCATCAATAACATCAATCAAATATCAAATATATCTACATCAACCAATCTCCTTTGCACCAACCAAAAACTGAATCAAACAATCACTTCTCTGAATGTTTTAACCATAATACAATAACAGTAACCAGAAACCAATCCTGAACCCAGAACACTGTAGCAATAAACAAAAGTAGCTAAAACATATTTTATGAGACGTACACTACTTCAATATGTAGAACCTGCATGCATATGTTTTTGTATTAAGGCAAACCTGTGTATACGTTGTTTTGCATTACCAAACCATTGTGTATACGCCCCTTTGCTATGTTGAACCTACGTACATATCTATAAAAGATAATTTATCCTTTTCAATTATTCAGACATCATTTATACCTAGTTCATCAGATTTACAAATCAAGAAATGCGCCAAATATAACAGATCAAAATCACACAAAGATAATTTCATTCAAGCCTTAAGATCTTGACCCATCAATAGAAATTATCCTTCTTCTAGCGCTCAGGTTCCTCCTTGATTCAGATCCAACCATGCACCATAACCCAATGACCAGTATGCTAGATCTTGCTCTTCATAAGATATTCAATATTTTTGATGCATTTGCCTAATGATCTCCTTCCCCTTTTATAGCCTTAGGCCTTACTCAATACCATGGTCCAAAACCACTTAGAACCAATACTTGGGACATAATACCTGGGTTCGGCACTTCGAATGAGATACCATGGTCCAAAACCATAGGTCCAAATACCAAGGACTGAATACCATGGACTGAAAACAAGTTTTCCCACATGTACATGCTTTACCTTGCATGAAAGTGTGTGCATATGCATACGCATATTTTGATTGGAAATCTTGCGTGTACACGCGACTTGGTTAAGGGGAACCTGCATATATCTCTTTTTCCTTCATCGTGAGAGCCTGAACTATGATCTGTCATCTGAGTGAGTTGCCATCAAGGACAACACCTATGTCATAGTGCCAAACCTGTGTCATAATGCCAATAGTATTGATCACGAACTCAATAATGAATCCACCCAAACTACTATAGATCTAATAATCGAAAACCCTCGCGATATTGTTTTCTAAAGCTACCAGATGTCTTATCAACTCTATAGTCCGCATAATAGGGTTGTCCAAATTCCACATACCTTGACTGTTTGCCAATTTAGATAACCATTGGTGTAATTCACATGGAAAACAGAAGAAGAATATTTCATGTTCGTATGTATATAGGTACCTATTCAACTACTTTTCCTTCGAGGGGAGTGGATTCCTATTTTCCTGGGCTGCAAATTCATGCAAATTTTGATCTATCCACTTCTTGATTTCCTTGTTAGTTGGGAAGCATTTATTTTACATCGCACATTCCTCAGACATATCCCAGTCTGGGCAATGGAACCATTTTTTGGCTTGAGGGGTCCTGACCTAGGTTCAGAGTTAGCTGCGCCAACCAACAAAACCCTTCACTGATGGCCCTTTTGGCAACAACCGGTGTATCATAGGTTGTAGTCTCACCGGAAGTAGTATATGTGGATGATAGAACCAGGTTTCTACATCCAAAGGTCTGTGCGATGGTTTATGTTACTTCTAGGGCTTTATCCAACCTTCACGCACCCTAATCCTTGAAATTCGAAACTTAAGATAATTTACATATAACATCTTCTAACCTTGCATCATTTGCCTCAAAAATTTATATCATTAAGTAAACTAGTAGACCTATTACTTTCACGCACCAATTAAATGTTTCTTCAGATAAATACGGAAAACATACCGAATACATAGAAATTTCATAAGTAAACGTAAAGGAACAAATACACAAATATTGCTCCAAAATAATCTTTATAAGATATAATCTGTCTGTTACAAACTCTTCTTCCCAGCGCAAATAGCTGTAGGGGCTTGCGCACTCAGCTTGTGAACTTACCAAGGTCTCCACACACATAGCTGTAGGAGCCTTCCGCTTTGCCTAAGTACAAAAAATAGACTTTTCGACCTTGGACTACTTTCCCATACAATGAACTTCCATTATTAGTTCTTCCTATAACTCGATATAACTCCTTTATATAGTTTTCTTTGATTAAAATACCATGGTTCGTGAACCATGGGTGGGTCACAAAACATCCTATCTTCTAACAAAATAAGGGAATAAAGTCCCTTTTGACTCCTATAAAATTCACACTCCGCTCCCTCAAAATGTGAAGACTTTATAAATATAACAAAATTAGTTACAAAATTTACCCCAGGGGACCCTATTCCAACATGAGAATAAGAAGAAAAAAAATCTAGCTAACAGTGACAAAGTAGATCTCACATGCACTACTTCAGAAGTAACCGTTGAGTTACCTCAAGAAGAGACTCTTGCACTAATTTTAAGAAGGTAAAGAAGCCTAGAACTAGTGAAAGGAGTGACAAGGCACAACCTTCTGAGAAGAAGGAGAGACATGCACAGAAAGAAGAAGTCACAGATTCCATGTCACAAACAAAAGGGAAGAAGAGAATATTGTTTCAGGATAGTGAATCATCATCACCTCCACAATGAACTACTAGAAGCATAGAAAAATTTGTAATGACTACTCATAATCCTTCTCTTCCAGAAAATCCAATAGATGTCTCTACTGCCCCTGGAAAAGAACATGTACAAGAAGAAACACATAATGAAACAAAGGAATCAATTACAAAGAATTTGAAAGAATTCAGAAGAGAAGTTGAAGATGAAATGAGACTTGTCAAAGAGGAAACAATTGTACTTTCTAGCTCTTTAACTAGACAATAGATGATGACCAAATTTGAGAAACTCTAGAAGAAAAATGAGAAACTAAGGGAAGCGATGAAAGAGCACAAGGTGTTGGATGAATACCTCAAGAAAGAGAATGACTATATAAGGGATAATAGCTAGAGGTTGCAAGAGGATTACAATGAGGCCTCCACTAAGTTGAAGAAGCTGATACTCAAACAAGAAGGCCTCTTTTTTGAAATTTTGAGGAAGGGTTCAACACTTTTTGCATGAGGAAATGCAACAAATTGAGCATGGGGAAATGTTGGGCCTCTTTTTTTATGCTTTCAAATACTCCTTATCATCCTCTGATTTTGACTAATTTTACCTTCAACCTAGTCATTATTTACTCATTTACCTCCATAACATACATTTTGGCCTTCTTATGTATATATGAGGTAACTTTTTATGACAAAACACAATTTTTATGTTTTCTTGTTGTAGAAATAGAGCTATTTGATTTCTTATACTCTCTGATTAATTTGATTGGCTCTCATAGATGTATAGACCGTGAGCCTACTCATTTGGTACCTATGCAGCGATCTGATACCTGTACTCCTATGCATCTAATACCAACGTTAACTATCTAGTACTCTGGTTCTTTTCTGGTACTCGTATATTTGTTGATCAACTCCCTATGTTTTGTCCACCATGTACCTCTGTTCACCATACTTGTCCATTCATTTGACACCAACAACAACACCTATGTGATTTTGGCACCTGCGTTCCAGTGACTATGTGATTTCAGTACCTATGTTCCACTATCTATGTGATTCTGGTACCTGTGTTCCATCACCTGTACTATTCCAGTACCAGACCCTATCCTCTAGGATTGGTGATTGAGAAAACAATTTTCAATGGAACTAAGGAAATTGTTCATCAAAGGCATCCTCCTTACATAGAAAATCGAGATATGCTTTGTCCTCATGCACTTCATGTGATGAGGATGAAGTTGAATATGTAAATTAAGCTAGACTATAATGATTTGATATTATCGTATGTAACCTTGGTTGTAACGGTCATTTCTCTATAAGAGAGGGCTTGTAAATGATAGTGAGCTAGCAAGTTGGATATAATTAAAAAACTAGTGAAGGAGAGACATAGAGTTAGACTCAGATTTGCATAGCGCTATTATTTTTAGATGTGACGGAACCGTTAAATGTTGTAATATTCCTTTTTGAATTAATAATATGAGCAGTTATTGATAAGTTAATGTGTTGATCAATTTCTTAATTCTGTAATTATTCAAGCTTTCCTTGGTAGCTCGACAAGGGCCCACTGAAGCCATCAAGACAAGTTCTCATTGTAGATATTATATAGTTTAGAAGTATTTTAGAGTTTGATGCAATTTGAGTCTTGTTTTATGCAAGTAATTTTTGAGTGACAATTCCTTAGTTTTTGTGAATGCAAATTGTATTTTCTTAAGCTACATATTTAATTGTTGATTGTTATCTTGAAGAATAGGATGTCCAAGATTAGAGTCTCACCATTCACCTACATGTATCAATAGTGAAGACTCTTCTCATACATTTCCTGTACTATAATACATCGTTTTCTTTGGAACTAGTTATAGTTTCCTTGTTTAATGTTTGAATGCAGTGAATTGATTCTAGTATAGTGATTAAGATCAGCTGATTCTAGAAACAAAGTCAAATCCATCTTTCCATTTCATGAGCCTATAAATGGATAAACTTGTTACCTAATCAAAACATTATTTGACAATTTTGTCAAGTTTTGTTTATTATTTTTTCCTTTTAAATTTTGTGATGAAGTTGAGTTAAAGTTTGTGGAATAAAGTATTAGTTTTTTGAAGTACTCCCTATCTAATCTATACTCAACAAACATAGGTACTCATCCATTACTGGCACATATAGTGCATCAACTCTATTGATTATGAATCCCTAGTTGATAATTAAATATTGTGGATATGTGTGTGTGTGTGTGTGTGTGTGTGTGTGTATTATTCATATAATTTCCCCACCATGAGTGCAGAAGCAGGTTTGAATATTTGTCTAAGTCCAAGAATATTAGACATCATCTATCCAAAAGGATAAGGGAGGCTAGAAATGAAAGACTAAAAAGAGCATGTAGTTTGGACTCGCTCTATAAACCCATAATCAAGAAAAGAGATGGTATGTGGATAGTGGTTGTTCCAAACATATGAACGAGGATAAAAGAAAATTTATGTCGCTAAAAGAAAAGGACAGAGGAAACAATGTCACCTTTGGAAACAATGCTCTAGCAAGAATCAAGGGTAAAGTCATAGCCAATCTTGATCAAAAGCCAAAAGCACAAAATGTACTATATGTGGAAGGTCTCAAGCACAATTTGCTTATTGTTAGCCAAATGTGTGATAATGCCTGCGATGTGACATTTCGATCCAAATACTATGAGATCCACAACTTGAAGAATGGAAATCTTGTGGGAAAAGAAATCAGAACTCACAATAATGTATATGTGTTTGATGATTCCAAAGTTAACTGATATTTAAGAAACATGAATGAAGCACGGTTGTGGCACACGAGGTTTGGGCATATGAATTTTGATAGTTTGATAAAAGTTAGCAAGATGGGAGTTGTGAGAGGATTACCAATATTGTCAAGGCCCGATAACTCAATATGCAAGTCATTTCAGTTTGGAAAGAAGGCTAGGACTCATTTCAAGTCAAAAGAGTTCTCCTCATCTAGACCAGTAGAGCTCATTCACAGATATTTGTGGCCCAACTAGAGAAAAAAACTCAAAAGGAGAAAGGTATTTCATGCTGCTCATTGATGATTTTACCAGGGCCACTTGGATTGTTCTCTTAAAAGAAAAGTTGAAAGAATTCAAGCATTTTAAGAAATTTAAAGCTCAAGTACAAAATGAGAAAGACTTAAAGATAAAATGCTTAATAGCAAATAGAAGAGGAGAGTACACTTCAAGGGATTTTGAAGAATTCTGTGAAGATCACAACATTAGAAGGTAGTACTCAGTGGCTAGAACTCCACAACAAAATAGAGTAGTGGAGATAAAGAATAGAAAAATCTAGGAAATGGCTAGAGAAATGTTGGATGAAGTAGGTGTGTCTCATATATTCTGGGGAGAAGCAACACAGGTAGGAGTGTATTTTTTAAACATAACTCCACTCAAGCCTAATAGTAATAAAACTCCCTCTGAGTTGTAGAAAGGAATACCAAAGTTAGTGAAACACCTCAAGGTGTTTGGGAGCAAGTGCTTCATCAAAAGGAATGATAATAATCCTGTAAAGTTTGACTCTCACGTTGACATGGAAATACTGCTTGGGTACTCTGCTCAAAGTAAAGGATATAAGTGTTATAGCAAGTGGAAAAAGAATATTAAGGATTGCATTGATGTGATAGTAGATGAAATAGCTTCACATCTTGAGTCCTCTAAAACAAATATGAACTCTGATAATGAAGAAAATTCAAATATGAGGTCCACATGTCTAGAAGAAACAAATTTAGATAGTGAAGGTGAGGAAGAAGGTATAACTCCAAGGCCAAAAACACCTTCTAGGTATGTACAGAAAGAAAATCCTGAGAGTCAAATACCTGGAGATCAAAGACATGGTGTTCAAACCAAGAGGAAAATTGTTAGCAATACAAGTTATGCAAGTTTAGATCTCCTGTCACAGATTGAACCCAAGAGTATCAACTAAGCAAGTGAGGACAAGCTCTAGGTGAAAGCTATGAATGAAGAACTTGACCAGATTGAAAAAAATGACACATGGGATATTATTCAGAGGTCTAAAGAGAAAAATGTTATTGGAACCAAATGAGTTTTGAAAAACAATATGAAAGAGCAAGGTCAAGTAATCAAGCACAAAGCTTGATTGGTCTACAAAGGGTATGCCCAAGGAGAAGGGGTATATTTCGAGGATAACCTTGCACCAGTAGAATGACTTGAAGCTATATAAATATTTCTTACTCTTTCCTTCCATAAAAACATCAAGGTATGTTAGAGGGATGTGAAGTTTGCATTTATTAATGGAGATTTGGAAGAAGAAGTTTACATTGAGCATCCAAAAGGATTTATACTCACCATAGATGAAGGGTTTATATGTAAATTGAAAAAGGATCTAAATGGACTGAAACAGGCTCCTAGAGCTTGGTAGGGAAGATTGGATAAATACCTTCAACAAAAAGGCTTTAAGAAAGGTACAATTGATAGAAATTTATATGTAAATCCTAAAGGTGAACATCTACTAAATATAGTTGTGTATGTGGATGATATAATATTTGGCAATGACACCGAACAATCAAGGCATCAATTTGAAAATTTTATGCAAACAGAGTTCGAAATGTCCATGATAAGAGAGTTTTCCTTCTTATCAGGTTTGCAAATTTCTCAATCTCCATAAGGAGTGTTTATATCCCAATCCAAATATCTCAACGAAAATCTGAAGAATTTTGGGCTGGAAGATTGCAAGTCATTGAGCACACCTATGACTACAGGCTACAAATTGTGCAAAGAAGATGACACCACTGGTAAATCAGACCGAATACAAATCCATGATAGGAACCTTGTTGTATATTACAGCTTCAAGGCCATACATCATGCAATTTGTGGGTCTTGTGGCCAGATTTCAAGCTTTCCCATGTGAAATTCATGTTGTTGCTATCAAAATGATTTTCAAATATCTTAAGGAACAACAGAATATGGACTGCGATATGCTCAGAGTGAAGAATTCAAGTTGAAGGCCTACAATGAGGTTGATTGGGATGGAAGTATTGATGATAGGAAAAGCACCTATGGTGCAACTTTCTTCCTAGGGAAATTCCTGGTGTCATGGGTCAGTAAGAAACAAGCCTCCATTTCTTCATCGATTGTTGAAGTGGAGTATATTGCTGCTGCTACATGTTGCATACAGATTCTACGAATTAAGAAAAATTTAAAAGATATTCGGGTAGGGCTGATTGTGTAGGAATTTACAGGGTAATTTCCTCAAAAATAACACCAAAAGGACACCGCTCACAACCAGATGTCAAATCAATACACCAGTATTTTTGACGTGGTTAAAACCATCAAAGAGGGAAACAGTCCACGGCCTGAGCCAACGTGGCCACTTCAGGAAATTTATTAATCAAAGAATGAAAATTTACATAAGCTTTCTCTCATAGACGGATTACACGAACAATGACCCTCCATGCACTTTAAATAGAACTCATGGACCAATCGGGTGTCAAGCCACGGATCAATTGTCGGTAATACCGAGGAGAGTGAACCATCGGATCACTACATATCGTGACCATCGGATTGTAAGTTATAAAATGTAAAACGGTAAAGAAACACACTTTACCTAACTCTATACCTAACTCTATACTAGACCAATTTGAACTTAACTTTTTCCTATGTGTCGGAATATCCTAACATCCCCCCTTAAGAACAACTTGGGATAGGATTGAAGGATTTACAAATATGACACAATAGGAGAAGGAAGGAGGCACTAGAGCCTATCCCCCCTTAGTGACAACTTCCTGAACTCCAAGCATATATCGAAGTTTAGTGAACTTCGCCTCTGTGAGAGCCTTTGTGAAGATGTCTGCAACCTGATCATCTGTTGAACAATATTGCACTTCAAGAACATGGTCATGAATGAGCTTTCTGATGAAGTGCATGTGAAGTTCAATGTGTTTGCTGCGCTGATGCTGAACTGGATCTTTGCAAAGCTGAATGGCACTTTGATTATCACACCAAAGTGTAGTCGGATGCTGCTGCTCAAAGCCAAATTCTGATAGGATCTGACGAAGCCACAAGGCTTCCTTACTAGCTTCCACGGCACCACGATACTCTGCTTCTGCTGACGAAAAAGAAATGGCAGCCTGTTTCTTACAAGCCCATGTAATAGGTCCTGAACCAAGAGTGAAGACATAACCGGCAGTAGACTTCCGATCATCAGGGTCACCAGCCCAATAAGAATCAGTGAAAACAACTAATAGAGGAGCTGCTTTGGCACTGTAATGAATCCCAAACTGTACTGTACCTCGAACATAACGAAGTATTCTTTTAGCTGCTTTCCAATGACTTTCACGGGGGTTTTGCATAAAACGAG
>APFE030157281.1:20888-66074 GCA_000404065.3 Pinus taeda
AATTTATTAATCAAAGAATGAAAATTTACATAAGCTTTCTCTCATAGACGGATTACACGAACAATGACCCTCCATGCGCTTTAAATAGAACTCATGGACCAATCGGGTGTCAAGCCACGGATCAAGTGTCGGTAATACTGAGGAGAGAGTGAACCGTCGAATCACTACATATCGTGACCGTCGGATTGTAAGTTACAACATGTAAAACGGTAAAGAAACACACTTTACCTAACTCTATACCTAACTCTATACTAGACCAAGTTGAACTTAAATATTTCCTATGTGTCGGAATATCCTAACAGATTGATCCTATTCCGATTATGTGTGATAATACAAGTGCCATCAACATCTCCAAAAATCTAGTCATGCATTCAATGAATAAGCATATTCCTATCAAGTTTCAATTCTTGAGGGAACAAGTTGCAACCAATATCATTAGACTTGAATATGTAGTTGTTTAGTCAATTTAGTGTGTCCTAAATTGCTACATAAGTTATCAATCTGGGAGTCGTAAACTGATGAAGTGTAGTGCATTGTATGTGCTAGACAACCCTTTTCTTACCTCACTATTTTCAGTTTTATCTTGTTTTGGGGTTTTTGGAGTCTCCTAAAGTGGTTTAATGCAATCGAAATCCTAATCTATTGTTAAAGAAAGAGTTTAAGAATACTTTTAAAGATAAAGTGTGGATGTAGAGTTGAAGACAAGGTTTATCCTCTTGCTTCTTGTAATGATTTCCAAACTTTGATCTTATGAGATCTTAAAACATGATGTCTACAAAATCAGAACTTGAATAAGAGTGTAAACATGTAACTACATAAACCAAACTACAGATGAAGTACTGAAAATGATATTATTGTCTCTGCTATCCATCCTAATTGCAAATTTGAAATCTAATAAACTGCTGCAACTCAAACCAAAAAGTAAAGAAACTGGAAACTAGTCAATGATTTCATCCATAATCACAATATTTTGCCAATTAACTTCTAAAACGGGGTTAAGCTAAAGGCTCCATAAATATCATGATATGGCATGAAAGGAATTACATCTAAATTATCTAATTGCACACTAATGAAAGCAAAGCCAATTACTTCATCTATAATCACAATATTTCTCCAATTAACTTTTAAAACGGGGTTAAGTTAAAGGCTCCAAAAATATCATCATATAGCATGAAATAACTGACATCTAAACTATCTACTTGCATACTAATGAAAGCAAAGTCAATTAATTCACCTATAATCACAATATCTCGCCAATTAGCTTCTAAAATGGGGTTAATCTAAAGGCTCCGAAAATATCATCATATAGCATGAAGAACAGACATCTAAACTATCTTGAACAGTAAACAAATCTCACTAAGTAAAAGCATAAACAATTGAAATTGAAAACTAAAGTTTAGCAGAGGAAGTAAGTTTCAATAACACCACTTGATGCAAATATTACACTAAGAAGCTCGAGAAGAACCAGACTTAAAGACCTATTTTGATGTGCATCTATCAGTGTTAGTAAGAAATGTGACAAGCTGCAAAAACATGTACAAGATTAGAGTGATTAAGATCATAAGAAAAACATGAAAAATGTACAATTCGAATGAGAGAAAATATACATGAAAACTATACAAAAGCAAAAGAAGGACCTCAGCTACTTAGGGTCCCTCTGCACAACTTTGGACTAGCACATTGTTACTTCAAAACACGCTCAAACAACCATGTGAAAAACAGAGTTTTGTATTATGAAATAGAGTAATATGTCTCTCGGTTACAGAACAACAAAATAACACTATAACAATAATATCAAGAATGTCCAATCTGCATTGTAAACGCTTATATTTATAAAGAAAATGGATAAATATATCTCAGAGGAATTTCTTCAACGATGGACACGTGAACAGGTCTGAATCTAAGGATTCAGCCTCTCGGTTGCCATGAGCAGTAAATCTATGCGAGGTGGATGTTGGATTGCATTATGTAGATGGCATGTAGGTGGAAAAAAAAAATCCACGAGTTTAGGAATGGCTTCGGGCTTATTTTACTTGGAACAGAGTTCTAGTTGGCATAGAACTCTTCATTGACCTCATTTTGACCGGGACCTTTCCTTTTGAATCTGGCTAAGTAAATAGGACCCCATCCATGTGTGGACAATTCCTGAGCTGCCCAAGTGTCTCATTCCTCCTACTGACACCTGTAACCTACAAAACAATGGAAATGGTTGTGGAATTGCTAGTTAGCTACGGAAAGTGGCTACATTCCATAGCTGATAAACAAAACCTAGATCAAATAGCATACACAATGATATAATTTGAAAATCACTCAAATACACCCCTGAAATCAACATGTAACAACTTTGGATAGCTTAGGATGCATTGACATGGGAAAATAGAAGAGAAAGGGTTTAAGAAAATGCTTGGAAGAGAGGTAGTTTTGGGGCTCAACATACCCCCACTGTGAAGATGTTGCATGTCCTCGTGCAACCAAAATTGTAACTATCCTCCCTTGAATTCATCTGCTCTGAAACTTCTGCTAAGACATCCAACCTCTTCTTCTTCTTTCTTGTTGTCACTGTCATTCTAGGCTTCATCATAAGACATCTATACTTGAGATTGATGAGGGCTCTACTCAACCTCCTATTCTTCTTCTTCAATTTTCTATTTTTCTTATGCCATAATCCTAAATGCAGCATGGTATTTTCATGGATAACTTTTTCCAATTTGTTTTTCTCTTTTAATGTTTCATTCTCCCTTTGGATATGTTTGTTTAAGACTTCCAGCTCATAAATTTCTTGCTTGAATGACTGAATCAAAGTTTCCTAAGTTGTACCTAGCTGATTGGATGAAGTTCCTTGTTCTGCTATAGTTTTCTATAGTTCCAATGATTCAATGAAATCATGCATCTGCTACAGGGTTTGATCAATTTCTAGAGTTGTTTTCCTTGGACTAGTTTTAAAATCTAACTGAGGAGAAGGAGAATACTGTGGACTTTGATCAGGTGGAGTGTTTTCTGGTGACCGATCCGGTGTTTCACCTCCCAGGTCTATGAATTGAGGTCCTTTGATTAGTGTTTTCTTCAATTTTCCCTTTAATCTAGAGCTTCTTCTTAGACCTTGTAAGCTTGTGTCTCCCTTTTCTATGATATGTTTCCCCTTTCCTTTTTGTTTTATTTAGTTGACTGTCTTTAAGATGAATTAATCCTTCAGAAAGAACTTGCTCTTCCTCTGAAGAAGGCTTAGGATTCTGGTAAATGTCTTCAATTTTCCTCTTTCCTTTTTGTTTTGCTTGTTTCCTAATTTCAGTCAATGTTTCAGAAGGCAATTCTTCTTCACTGTTTTCCTTGGTCATACTAGTAGGAGTATCTTGGATTGTTAAAGTTGTTATTTTCCTCCTACTTCTATTTGCTGAACTTCCCTTGGGCACTTCAGGAGCGTCTTGGAAGAAGTTCCTATCTAGGAATTTTCCCCATGTATCTTTCCTCTCTTTCAAATGATTTTCAACCAAGATCTTAATAAGGCCATGATTGTAGAGATGAGGTTCCACATCATCTATATTCTTTTGCACAGTAGTAGACATTTTTCTCAAACTATTCAGCAATAAGTAAGGGAGGTTGATAGTTTCATTCTCCAAGAAATTCATTAATAATCTGATATGCTACATGTACATGGAGCCATAACTGCCCTCACATGTAATGAATTTCTAAATGATCAACAACAAACTACTCAACTTATCTTTTAAGGTTGAAACAGGAATCCCTCGTTTAAAGATTGATACGTCCATACCTGGATTACGAAGAATGACCCTCCAAACCTTTTCATCGAAGTCCTTGTTCTTAAACCATCTCTCTCCTTCTTGTGGAAGCTTTGTTGCTGCTGCAATTAATGATTCTATCACTGGAAATTTGATGTCTCCAATTTCAACTTGTGCACCATTGAAAGATCTTGCAAAATTTTTTGTAACCTCCTTGTGATGACTCTTGAACTTCTTAATGAACTGCAACCATCCTGCCTTCTTCAATGTGCTCTTAAGCTACGTGTATCCTTCCATGAATTTAACTCCTTCGGGGTCTGTTCTCACTATAAGACCCATTCTTCCTTCTCATTGTGAAGACACCTCTGTAAATGATAGTTTTATGAGAGAAGAATGGTTATGTGAGCAGAAAATAGAAGAGGGTTGTGGAGAAAATCGGTGGTTACGAAATGGGGAAAATATTGAGCATGAGATGAAAGAGGATTTACGGAATAGAAACTGGTGTAAGTGAAAAATGAACTGAGGACTGTAAAACCAGGTGTGTGTGGAGGCAGAGTGTCACTCGTGAAAATTTGTAAGACTGAACGAAGTTTGAGTTCATAAAAAGGCTGTAGAGTGGAACGTCAGTGGAAGAGATCCGTATTCAATCATCTCACGTCTGCATGATTAGCCATTTTAACAAATGTAATGAGGGTGTACGGCTAAGGAAAGAGAAAGTACGAGTTAAACTCGAAAATAGATTATGAGACTGTTAGGATTAATGCGGAGGATATGGTGGAGTTAAGGCAGCCATCAAGTCAAATCATTACACGTTATGGAGCTGTGATTTACAAACTATACAAATTATGCTTTTGAAATGCTATTTTAAATGGTTTTGTCCATACCTTGGAATCATACCTCTTTCATTTTGCTAACTTTTAATTGGCTGCCTTTGTAGGTACTTTTCAGGTGTTGATGTCTTCAAAGATATTCTCCTTCTGTACCTGCATCTTGTTTTTATTATTTTTGGCTAATCACTTGACTGTCACTGCAAAGTAATAGAATTAGTTGTGGAATCAGCAATCAGCTGCGGAATTAGAATTCAGCTGCGGAATCAGAATTCAGCAACAGAAAATGACATTGTGAATAACATATGACTTGGCGAATGAATGGAAATGAAAAATGATTGTATGGATGATACATGGAAAGGTGAATATGAAGAGAAACTGCAAGAAAAATTATTGATGGAACGTGGTGGTGAGATGGAGCGAAACGAAATGAAATGGAATGAAACAAACTATGAGTGAAATGAGAATTTTTTTTGGAAAATATAGGGCGTCAGAATCTTCTGATTTTCGGCTTGTATTTTCTGTATAAGAATGCCAATCAGTGATTCGTTTTCAAGCTTATACATTGTTTTTTTTTCTTTTACTTTTTTTTTTGGATGATCATGAAAAAAACAAAGACTAGGCTGGTGGAGAAGAATGATTCTTCTTCACGAGTCTCATTGCAGAGTTATCTTGAAAGATTCTGATAAACTCCTCCTTTGAGATTGGCTTATGATAGATCTTCAATTTATGACCATTCACAAGAAGAGGATTTTGATGCTCGTCAATTGTTTTGATTCTTACTACTCCATTGCTAAAAACGTTTTCAATCTCATATGGCCCAAGCCAATGACTCTAAAATTTACCTTGCAAATATTTGAACTTTGAATCAAATAGTAATGCCCAATCTCCTTCTTGAAACCTTTTGTCCTTGATGTATTTGTCATGCCACTTAGCTCTGTGCTACTAAACTAGATCAGTTCTTTGAACTGCTTCTTGTCTGATCTCATCTAGTTCATTCAACTACTCTAGTCTATGCTTTTGAGGTTCTGATATATCCATTCCCAACTGAGCTTCCATATTGAAGGTTTTAACTTGGAACTCAATGGGGAGCAGAACTTCCTTCCCATAAACAAGTTCATAGGGAGTATGTCTCGTTGTGTTCCTCCATGTAGTTCTGTAGGCCCATAAGGCTTTAGGAAGCCTTTCTGCCCAATCTCTTCTATGTAGATGCACAGTCTTGGTAATGATTCCTTTAATTACTTTATTTGTGGACTCCACTTGACCATTTGCTTGCGAATGATAAGGAGTGGATTTCTTATGCTTGACCTTGTACTCTTCCATAAGCTTCTCCATCATTTTGGATGTGAATTGACTTCCCTGATCTGTCACAATTTCCCTTGGAACACCAAAGCGAGTAAAATTATCCTCATAAAGAAAATTAACTACTATATTTTCATTAGCAGAAAATAATGCTTTGGCTTCTACCCATTTAGTGACATAATCAATACATACCAATATATACCTTTTCTACTTGGATGGAGGATTAATAGGTCCAATAAAGTCTAAAGCCCATTTTTCAAAGGGTTCGATGAGTACCTGAGGTTGTAATGGAATTTCATTTGAGGGGATAGGTTTCCCCACCCTTTGGTAGCTGTCACACCTTTTGACATATTGCTTTGCATCTTTGAAGAAGGACGACCAAAAATATCCTAAAGAAAGGATTTTATAAGTTGTCCTCTTGTTAGCAAAGTGTCTGTCACACGGTTCATCATGACATGCTTTGAGAATATCAGACATTTCATCTTCCCTGACACATCTTCTGATCACAAAGTCTAGCCATGTTTTATACAATTCATTAAAAATCTATGAATATCTTGAACTATCCTGAATAATCTTTCTTCTTTCTATAAGAAATAAATGTGGAGGTAGTTTCCCTGTAACCAAATAGTTATCAATATCTGCAAACCAAGGAGTTTTAGTAGTTACTGAAAATAAGTATTCATCAGGAAACTTATCCTCTACGGGAGAGTCTTCTTTGATATTTTGAATCCTAGACAAAATATCAGCAACTGTGTTTTGTTTCCCCTGTCTATCTAACATAGTAATATTGAATTCCTGTAGAAGTAGGAGCCATCTTGTAACTCTACCATTAGTAATAGGTTTGTTCATCAAATATCTAATTGTAGAATGATCAGTATGAATAAAAGTTTCATAGCATGTTATATAATGTCTGAACTTATTAATTGCATGAACAACAGCTAAGAACTCTTTTTCGGTCAAAGTATAATTTAACTTAGTGGGAGTCAAATTTTTACTTGTGTAGTAAATGGCATAAGGAATCAAGTCTTTTTGTCCCAATACAGCTCCAAGAGCTGTATTTGAAGCATCTGTAGAAATATGGAAGGGAAGTTTCCAATTTGGTCATCTTAAGATAGGTGCTTCAGATATTCTTGTTTTCAAGGCTTCAAATACTGATTGGCAATCAGGAATCCACTTGAATTCACGGTATTTTGTAAGCAATTTGAAGAGTGGAGATGCTATTTTGGTAAAGTTTTCTATAAATCTTTTATAATATCTAGTAAATCCTAGAAAAATTCTAACATCTTTTTGGAAATTTAGAATAGGTAAATTGGATATGACTTCAACTTTGGATTTGTCTACTTTAATCCCATCCCCTGAAATATGATGTCCCAAAACAATACCTTCAATAAACATCATAAAGAATTTCTCATGGCTTAATGAAAGGTTTGTTTCTTTACATCTTTTAAGGACTTTTTCCAAATTTTCCAAGGCTTCTTCAAATGTATTACCTTAGACTATAAAATCACCCATATATACCTCTACACAATCATGGATTAGATCAGAAAAAATTCATAGTATTGCTCTTTTCAATGTTGTAGGTGCATTACATAATCCAAAAGGAAGCACTCGGTAGGAAAAAGTTCCACATGGACAAGTAAATGTGGTTTTATCTTGATATTCATGTGCTACCTAAATTTTATTATAACCATTAAAACCATCCAAAAATGAAAATTACTTTTTTCCTGCTAATGTATCTAATACTTGATCTATAAAGGGCAAAGGAAAGTGATCCTTGAAGGTTGCTTTATTAAATTCCCTGTAATCAATGCACACCCTCCATTTACCATTCTTTTTGGGCACTATCACCAAGGGGAAACCCCTTAGCTATCTGAGATTGGGTAAACGAAATTCACATCGAGTAATTTTTTGAGCTCTTCTTTCACAATCTCCCTAAGATTTGGATTCATCCTTCTCTGAGGTTGTCTGATTGGTCTACTATTTTCCTAAATATAGATGTGATGGATGCAAGTTTTAGGGTAAATACCTTTCATATCAGTATACTCCCATGCAAATGCAGTAGAATTTTTTTGTAAGATTTTGGTTAGCTCTTCTTGTTGTAACTTTTCCAAGTTTTTGTTAATATTCAATGTTCTACCTGGAAAAATTTCAACTGCAGAACTGCCAAACTCTTCCATAGAGTAGAGAGAAATTTTCCTTGATGACAAGTATTCTTTTTTTTTTGCTGAAGCAAGAGTAAAACCTTCTATATCATTAAACAAACAAGAATATACATAAAATACAAAATTCCAACTAACCCATGGACCTTGGCAAAAAAGGCTAACCGCCAAAAAAATGGATCTTCAACCTAGTAGAGAATGCCACCTAACTCAGGAAAAATTGTATAAAGAAAGCGCCTAGAGGGCGGAAAAACAAAGGAAAACTGCAGAGCCATCTGGACACAAGCACACCAAACTTGCCTTTATAACCTTAACCTTCTAAACCCCAAGCCATCCAACAAACGAGAGAGAATCGCCCTTCAAAATCAAACTAAGTTTAACGGTTCCGCCTGCCAAACTTCTCGCTCATTACCGACCATGGATCTGCTCCACCAGATCCAATGGTTGTGATTCATATCGCGTTGCACAAGGTACCTGAATGATAGTGCCCGGGGAGGGCGGTTTACTTTTTCTCTCTCCTACCATGTGTAGGAACCCCAATGGAATCGCTTCCATAACACAAAAACCACTTTCCGTAAAAGTGTCGGGCGATCGCCAGAATACCACCAATACAGCTGAATTCCTTTCCGCCAATGGTAAAAGAGGAAATTGCGGTCTCCGGAGAAGCCATGTTTTTCGTCCCACCTAGACCGAACCCATCCACACAAAATCGTGTGATGAAGGGCAGTTTCCACCCTAGCCACCATGCCACAATTTGTGCACCTTATGGGATCGCTCTCACAAATACTGAACCACTTGCATATATGTAGACGAGTGATCACCTGTAGCCCGCCTTTCTCCAGGTTATCTAACCTTGAAGTAGGAAAAGGCCACCTACTACTGCACTCCATTAAATTCCCATTCTACCTTCTCGAACCTTGAAACCTGAATCTGAATCCGAGTATGAATTGGAGATAAAGCCGCAAGGGGCCATCCTGAAATCAGGGAAACCCGGTTGAGATGATCCGGGGGAAGATGTACTTGGACCAAACTCTCAACCACTCTGGTTCGTCCTGCTGGACTGCATATGAACCCCTCAGCATCATCGAATCATGGAATTCCACCTAGCATGAAATCGAAAAACCTCGCAGTCCTCCACAGCTTAATCCTCGCAATTAGCCTTTAAACGACTTGGAGGAATTTCATGCCATGTTTTAGCCATTCCACCTTTAGTGCTACTCACACCTTGATTGGCTAGTAGGTTAGCCAGTTTATTGGCATTACATCGAACGTGGTTGGAACTAATGGTTCGAAGGCCCTATAGTTGCATTTGGATTCTTTGATAAACTTGGATAATTTTCCAATGATTCAAGACTCTTTCTGGCCTGGAACCAGTGCTGATTCTTTTTACTGCATTGATGGTTATCTCAGAGTCTGCTTCCACAATGATATTTGAGCAATGATTCTGTGATAGTAACTCTAGACCCTGCTCCAGAGCCATCACTTCTGCCATGTTATTGGTTTCTTTACCTAAATGGTAGTGGAAGATAAATAAAATATTACCCTCGTCGTCCCTTAAAGCTCCTCCATAACCCGCAGTTCCTGGATTTCCTTTAGAGGCACCATCAATGTTGATTTTCAGAAATCCTTTCGGTGGGGGTTGCCAATATTCCTTCTCTGAAACCATGGTTTTGTCCTTTCTGTTTCTACCTTGGGGAGTTATCCCTAGCATTCCCAGTTGCCTGAGCATTCTTTGCTCTTCTTTGTGGGGGTATTCGAGGGGATATTATTAACAGTAGAACTAACTATCTCTCTGATCTGTTTCAAGATTAGGTCTAGAAGATGTTGTGTTGAAGACTTACTATTCTTGAATATTCTTTTATTTATTTCTTTCCAAACGTTCCAGATAATGAAGCAGGATGTGAAGACCCAGGCCAAATTTAGGGCTTCGTTGTCCTTGAAGTTTTTTCTCCAGTGGTTTAGGGTATTTGTGATACTTCCTCTATCCCTATCACACTGCTTGACATTTGAAGAGAACGAATCCCACAGTCAAGTAGTATATGAGCAACTGTTGAGAATATGTTCTATTGTCTCCTCTTGCTCCTCGCAGAGCTGGCATCTAGAGGGCCCCATAATTCCCCTTCTCCTAATATTGTCCCAAGTCAAAATTTTCTTGTGATAAACCAGCCACATGAAAATCTTGATCGTCATCCATCCTTGCTGCCTCCAAAGATGCATCCAGGTCTTGTCTAGAATAGTATAATTCAGCCCAAGAAGAAAACCCTTAGCTTCCTTGAGATTAAAGTCTCCTCGCTTGTTATTACCCCATCCCAATTGATCCTCCCCTTCTGTTTTTAAGATCATCCTTTACTTGAGCAAATCCCCTAGAGCCTCTGCTTTGAGTTTTAGGGGGCTATCCTCTCCACATTCAATGTTTCTCCATCTTCTCCATTTTTCAGAGGTATGCGAAAGGTCCCAAAAATCCTTAATTGTAATTAACCCTTGGGCATCTGTTTTCTACTTGAGATCTAAAAAAATATCTGTTAACAATGTCGGTTCCTGCTACCATTTGTACTCCCAAAAAAGAGCCATATCTCCTGCTCTAATTTCCCAAAAACTATTCTTTTGTACTAGACTTTTGTTCTCTCAGGCTCTGTTCCATATGTAGGAACCTTTTATAGTTCCAGACATTCTTATGAGATCTTTATTGTGCCACAAGCTGGCATATTTCTCTTTCCATAACTTGGCCCACTGTGCTTTTGGCTCCTGCACCCATCACCACCAGAGTTTGGGTCCTAGAGCTTTGAAAATAATCTCTTGATCATCCAGGCCAAGGCCCCCCTGACTTTTAGGTTTTCATATTTTTTCCCAAGAAACGAGGGCCCATTTCTTTCTAGTTTCCTCTTTTCCCCACAGGAAGTCTGTTTGAATATTTCTGATTTGCTCTAAGACACCTTTTGGAGTTTGGAGAGCTAATAACATAAAAATTGGGATGGATTGAAGCACAACCTTTGTCAGTACTAACCTGCCAGCTAGGTTCAAGGCCCAGAGGATCCAATTTTTTACTTTATCCTACATCTTGTTAAGGATCGATTCCCAAGTACTCTTATGCATGGGTCTGCCAGTAAGAGGTGTTCCTAAATATTTTGAGGGGAGCGAATCTTGTTGGAATCCAAGAATCCTTGAGATGTTTCTCTGGATATCAATATTAGTGCTAAAGAAGATGATTTTAGATTTAGAGAGGTTGACTTCCATACCTGTAGCCAGGGAAAAATCTTTAAGAATTTGTTTGTAGGCCAGAGCCTCTTTGACTATTGGAACACCTTACAGTAAGGTATCATCCACAAATTGTTGATGAGTCAGCGCAGAACCATTCTCTGAAATTTCAAGACACCTAATTTTACCCATATCCTTGGCTTGCTTGATGATTTGCCCGAGTCCTTCCATCATGAAAATAAAGAGGAAGGGAGAAAGAGGGTCTCCCTACTTGAGGCCTCTAGAAGGAATGAAGATTTCTGAGGGGGATCCATTGACCAGAATGGAAAAGCTGGATGAGGACACCAGCGCCATAACCCATCTTACCCAATTGTGGTCCAACCCAAAGGCATAGAGAAACTTCTTGATATAATTCCAATTCACCTTGTCATACGCTTTAGAAATGTCCAATTGCATGACCATCCCCGCCTGTTTTTTGTTGATAAGCATGTGCACCACCTCTTGTGCTTGAATAATGTTGTCAAGAATTTGTCTTCCCTCCACATAACCTGATTTTTCTTCAAACACTAGTGAGGGGAGGAGAGGTTTGAGTCTATTAGCCACTACTTTGGCTATTATCTTGTACACCACATTACATAAGGCAATAGGTCTGTACTTGTCTGCAGATTGAGCATTGTCCTGTTTGGGAATAAGGGAAATTAAAGAGGTGTTGAGAGCTTTGAAGATCATTTTTCTATGCCTGGAATCCTCAACCACATCCACAATATCCTCTTTGACAATATGCCAACATGCTTTAAAAAAGTCCACATTAAAACCATCTGGCCCTGGTGCTTTGCCATTCTGCATATCTTTGAGAACCTTACTGACCTCCTCTTCCTCAACTGGTTTATTGAGGTTAAAATTGTCCTCTCTAGACACCAATTTGGGGATATGCCCTGTGATTCCCCTGATGGATTAATCCCTGTCTGGAGTGTTTTCCTTAGTGATGTTCCATAAATGTTGGACAAGCACAGCTTCAATATCTTTCTGAGTGGTCTGCATTTCCCTTCCCTCATCTTTAATCATGGAGATTTTGTTGTGCGCTCTATTAGCCATAGTGGATTTGTGAAAAAATCTGGTGTTCCTTTCTCCTTCCTTGAGCCATTATATTCTGGATTTTTGTCTCCAAAATATTTCCTCTTGTTTGCATAAATTTTCCCAAAACAAATGGTATTTATCAACCTGCTCGCTTTTGTCTTTATCAAATCCATCGTTTATCATAGCCTTGTTGAGTTCTATCATTTTAATTTCCACTAATTTATTTTCCTCAAAAATGTTACCAAAATCTTTCTGGTTCCATTCCTTTAGTCTTAACTTAATGTGCTTTAATATTTTATGAAGAAGGTACATTTTAGATCCTTGTATTTGTAAGTCTTTAGCCCACCATTTTTCAATATTACTAAGGAAGTCCGGGTGGGAGAGCCAGATGTTTTCGAATCTAAATGGGTTGTTCCTGGGAGTATCAATACCCTTGATTTCCAACTGAACCGACCATTGGTCTGAACCACCAAAAGGAAGCACTTTGGCTATTATTTCACTATTTAGAAACATTAATTCCTCCGATATCATGAACCTGTCTAACTTAGATGCTACCAGCACCTCACCTCCTCTTTTATTGTTCCAAGTGAACATGCCATTACTTGAAATTGATTCAACCATATTCATGTTGTCTGTAAATGATTGAAACACTAAGGAATATTTGTTGAGCACTCTTGAACCTCCTTTTTTTCTAAGAGATATTTAATCATGTTAAAATCACCTCCCAAGATCCAAGGCTTTCCAGTCTGTCTTCTCCTGAGGTCACTAAGGGCTTCTAACAATTTGAGTTTATCCTCTAATTTTTTAAGACCGTAAACATTTGTTACCAGGAAAGTTTCCGAAACCCCAACAGGTTGAATGACCACTAATAGATAATTTCTTGATGCTTCTGCATCCAAAATGTTGATCCTTTGGGGATTCCAAAGAGTAAGAATACCCCCTCCTGTGTTCTCCGCTTTAACCTCCAGAAACTCATATCTAAAGAGCCATTTGCTGTTTATGAGTCTTATTTTCTGAATGGAACATTTTGTTTCCTGGATGAAAATCATGTCTGGCATATCTTGTTTCATTCTATAACTAAGTAATATTTGTTTTCTTCTACTTCCTAGACCTCTGATATTCCAAGATGTAAATTTCATTTTAAAGATTTGTAAAGGAGTAACTGGTTAGGTCTTTCATCTTACCCGAATCTATCATTATCTTTCCACACTCCATCATAAGTTCCTTCTTCTTTTTCTGGCCTCTCTTTTTACCAGTATTTCTAGGAGCTAGTCCCGGGGTCGGTTTCATTTTTTTCACTCCTTTGTTTTCCAGCTTGTCAGTGGTTGTATCTATTTCTAACCATTGTTGCTGAGTCTTCCATAAAAACAACTGTTGTATTCTGTTTTAATCCTCTTGAGGTAGTGAATCTATCCCTCCCATGGTATCCTACATCAAGAACCCTTCCAGATCTAGGTGTTCCTTTTCTAGAATTTCTTGTAGCTCATGATCTTCCAAATCTATTTCACTTTGGGTCATTTCCATTTCCATTTCTACTTCAGGCTCCCTATTCATAGTTTCTTTCCTGTTACAAATCTCTTGTGTTATGATGTAGTTCTCCTCCTCCTCTTTTTCCTTAAGTCTTTCCTCCATTGTTTGGTCTTCACTTGACGTTTCTTCCTTTTCTTCCAGTACTTGAAACCTGTTCGTGTTGATCTTTTGCCCCTAGCTGCATTGTTTCCTTGATCCCTTTCTACCTCCTTTTCCTTTACTTTCCACTTTGTGAAAGATTTCATTGTCTTTCCTTGTTTTAGGTTCTCCTTTATTATCTACTTTACTAAGAAGACAGTCTCTTATTAGGTGACCATGTTCGTGGCATCTACGACATCTGAACGGGATATGCTCATAATCCACCGTTTGGACCCATTCTTCATCAAAGACTTCTAGGACTAATTCCTCCGAGAGAGCGCCTAATAAATCCATTTCTATGCAAATCCTAGCATAAGAAGTATATTTTCCCCTTCTAGTGGCTTTCGAAGCTTTCACAAAGCGACCTAGCTTATTGCCAATGGCAGCAAGCGACCCATGTTGCCAATAATCGAGAGGTAGGGAATAAAGCCTTACCCAAACAAGTACCAAGGTGAGTGTCTCCCTTTCTGGAACGAAGTTCATTTTCCACGGCCTCATATAGAGGCCTGCTGCTGCAAAAAGGTAGGGTCCTCCTTCCAATATTCTATCTTTATCTTCAATGTTAGTAAATACCCCGGTAAAAATACCCTTTGACCCCAGGTGGAGATCAATACTACCTTTGGGTTTCCAGTGGTGTTTGATCCATGTCTGTAATGCCTTTTAAGAGGGCCAAATTCCCAGAAATTTGCAGATGATGGCGTACGTCCCCATATGGTCCCTGTGCTCCTGCAAAGCAGGATCATTCAACATGACTTTCAGAGTAATCTCCGTTTTGGGTCTGCACTATCCCTTTTGATTTTTACCCTTTGTTCCCTGGCTTTTGTCTTCTTCCTCTTTGTCCTTTGTGCTATTTTTTACCTTGGTCCTAGCCCCATCTGACTCCTTTTCATTATTTTTCTCCCCTTCTTCACCAAACCCTCTGACTTCACCCAGTGGTGCCTTGCCTCTACCGGCAGTTGCATCCTTGTAGGAGGGAGTGGAGCTCCCTCCTCTGTTGTGCTCCATAGGGAGCAACCTTTGAGCTCCTCTGAAACCCTATCTTCACACCCTCGAGATCGCCCAGTCAATCTTTTAGGCTTACCCTGATGACAAGTATTCAATATCAAAATCTAACTAAAATTGTGTGTGATCATATTCTGAAGATGTTTCAAAATTTTCTAATGTGTTCAGGATTTGAGTATCCTCACTAACTTCAGAGTGAGTAAAGATAGGTTGTATAGCATCTTCATCATCGACCCATTCATTGGCTCCTACTTCTGTAATTGCTTTTGCTGGAGGATACAAAGTAAATTTCTTTGTTGAACTACCATCAGAAATGTACATGTCACCAGACCTACAACTAATAAAAGCATCAGTTGTGGCTAGCCAAGGTCTTCCTAAGATGAGTGGGTGTCCTCCTAGATTATTCTTAGGAGTCAAAATCATGAAATCCACTGGATATTCCCAAGAATCTAAGGAGACCAAAATATCTTCTAGTACACCATCTGGTTTGATTACTAATCTATCTATAAGTTGCAGTAAGGTAGGTGCGAAAATAAGATTAGGAAGTTTAAGTTGTTCCATAGTCTGTCTACTCATAATGTTTCTAGTAGCCCCTAAGTCAATCAATGTATTTGGAATTTCCATTCCATTTATGTGTGTCTTGACAATTGGACTTCCTAGATCAACATATTTCTGCATGGTGATCTTTCCCATCATGATATCTACTATTTTTCCTACCAGGTGGATTCTTTTTGTGTCTCTTGGTTTCCTACCTGGTCTTTTGATACTCAACTCCTTTTTGTTTTTGCTAGAATAGGAATATCTCTAATGGCTTGTAGCAAGGGAATGTTGATACAGACATTCTTCAATTCATCTAGGAAATCATAGTCAGGCAACAAGATTTGTTTTCCCACCCCCTGTCAATTTGTAATCTCTCAAGAAAAGGAAGTGTGGATGTAGATACAAGTTGCTCAACTATAGGAGTTATGTGGATTGACTCTTTTTGTTTTTCTTTTTTAATGGTTGGGTTTTGAAGGGATTCTTCTTCAAAACTTTTATTGACTTTTAGAGAATCCTCCTTAGAAGCATCTTGCTCTTGAATACCTATAGAAGGTTTTTCCTTTACTAAAATCCTAGCAGATCTATGTTGAACATCATTAAGATCTAAAGGAACAATCATGTAGGTAGGAAATGGTTGTCCTTCTACCATGTAAGCATTTTGAGGGTTTTTTGTTGTTGGGATTTGGTAATGGTTGGGCTGGTAGTTGATTTGGCTTCTGTTGAAATGGAAGCAAGAGTTTAGGATTTTGATTTTGTTGAGGAGGTTGTTATTGTGGAAATGGCAATGAAAGTTGTGGTTGTGGATTTTGTTGTTGGTTTTGTGGGGGAGGATAGCTCTGATAAGATAAAGGATATTGATAATATTGAACAAACCTCCAATAAGGATTTTGTACCCCTTGTGGCCATGACTGAGGTTGATAATGATTTTGAAGTTGAGGCCAAGGTTGTTGCCAAGAATTCCAATTTGGTGAGGGATGAAAATTTATTGGATTGTTAAATCCTTGATTTTGTTGCCCTTGCCAAGGTCTTCTTGAAACAAATCAAATAGGTTCTATAGAATTTGGAGCTACTTCCTCTTGAAATACAGCTTTAAGACCTGGGATTGAAGGACAATCCTTGGTCTCATGACTTTCCGAGAAAATAATACATGTTTCTACAACTTTTACATCTAAGGGACATTCTCTTAGAGAATGTTTCTTTCTACATTTTGGGCAAAAGATGGCTAAGGCATTAGCTTCTGTTTTCTTCTTGTTTTGAATTTTGAGGGTGTCTAGATGTTCACTAAGGCTCCCTAGAATATCAGTTTTGAACTCATCAAGCATATTGCCAATTTCTGCCCTACTTACTGTCTAAGTTGCAGATTTGTTTGCTCTAATAAGAGAAGGATCTCTAGGCCCTTTTCCAATTTTAGATTTTCCTCTTGAGAGATGGACACATAGTTCTGCTATGTCACTTAATGGAAGTTGATAGATGTCTCCCTTCCCCATCATGTTTAAAATATCTATCCATTCATCTCTAATGGCTTTCAATAAAAGAGCTTTCGTTGTTTCCTCATCTAAATTGTTCATTTTTTCTCCCTTTAAGTTGTATTGAAACCTCTCAAGCAAATCCTCTAAGTTATCATCTTCTTTTTGCATCATTTTGAATGCCTCATCCCTATGATTGGTAAGCATACAATAATCAAGGTATCTATCCAAAAATGCCCGCATCATATCATTCCAATTCCTAATAGATTGAGTGACTAATCCCATAAACCATTTCAGAGCAACCCCTTTCAATGTTGAAGGGAACAATTTGAGTTTTTGAGATTCTTCTAGATAGTCATAGGTTCGACATAAGACTTCAAACTCAAATAGAAATGTTTTAGGATCCTCACTTTGCAATCCATACAAGTTTGGGAGGATGGATGGTGAAATTGTTTTCATTGTTGTATGGGTTTCCTCATCTACTATATGGAATCCAAATGAGTTATCTCCTTCCCTATTTCCTCTACCTCCTCCATTGTTACCTCTACCTCCTACATTATTTCCTCTACCTCTATCTCTACCCCTTCCTCCAAATAGTGAAAATTCTCCATCTTTCTCTTCTTCTGCCATGATAGTTTCCTCAGAATCTTCTGGCTCTTCTATTAATGGCTTATGAGAGAGAGTTTCTACCTCCTCTTCTTCTCTAGGTAATTCTACTCTTTCAACTACAATAGGCTCCCCTATGGAGGTGAAGAAGGGTTCTTCTCCTAGATCAGATTTAGTAGATGGAGTGGGAGAATATTCTAATTCAGTTGCTACCCCTTGAATTCCAGGAATCCTAAGGCTATGAGTATGACTCTTGTCTATTCCTTGAAGTAGTTGAAGTAAAAATCGAACTTTTTCCCCTAGCTATAAACCTTCCCCTAGAATCTCTTTCTCTATGCATGTCATTTTTTTTTGGGTGATTTTAATTGGGCTAATAATCCTTTTTCTGATCCTCTAGATCACACTAGGTGCAAGAGGAGATCCTACTTAAGAAATTATTGGACTAATAATTCTTTTTTCTAATCCTCTAGATCACACTAGGTACAAGAGGAGACCATACTCAAGAAATTATTATTTTTCCTTTTTTTTTTAATGTAAGAGATAGGCTACCTAGTAACACTTCCCTGGCAACGATGCCAAAATGTTTAGTCAATTTAGTGTGTCCTAAATTGCTACATAAGTTATCAATCCGAGAGTCATAAACTAATGAAGTGTAGTGCACTGTATGTGTTAGACAACCCTTTTCTTACCTCACTGTTTTCAGTTTTATCTTATTTTGGGGTTTTGTTATGTTCGTCTCCTAAAGTGGTTTAATGCAATGGAAATCCTAATCTATTGTTAAATCAAGATTTTAAGAATACTTTTAAAGATCAAGTGTGGATGTATAGTTGAAGACAAGGTTTATCCTCTTGCTTCTTGTAATAATTTCCAAACTTTGAACTTATGAAATCTTAAAACATGTAATCGACAAAATCAGAACTTGAATAAGAGTGTAAACATGAAGCTACATAAACCAAACTATAGATGAAGTACTCAAAATGAGATTATTGTCTCTGCTGTCCATCCTAATTGCAAAATTGAAATCTAATAAACTGCTGCAACTCAAACCAAAAAGTAAGGAAACTGGAAACTAGTCAATGATTTCATCCATGATCACAACATTTCGCCAATTAACTTCTAAAACGGGGTTAAGATAAAGGTTGTGGAAATATCATCATATGGCATGAAAGAAATGACATCTAAATTATCTAATTGCACACTAATGAAAGCAAAGCCAATTACTTCATCTATAATCACAATATTTCGCCAATTAACTTCTAAAACGGGGTTAAGCTAAAGTCTCCAGAAATATCATCATATAGCATGAAAGAATTGACATCTAAACTATCTACTTGCATACTAATGAAAGAAAATTCAATTACTTCACCTATAATCACAATATCTCGTGAATTAACTTCTAAAATGAGGTTAAGCTAAAGGCTCCAGAAATATCATCATATAGCATGAAGAACTGACATCTAAACTATCTTGAACAGTAAACAAATCTCACTAAGTAAAAGCATAAACAATTGAAATTGAAAACTAAAGTTCAGTAGAGGAAGTAATTCCCAATAACACCACTTGATGCAAATATTACACTAAGAAGCTCGAGCAAAACTAGACTTAAAGACCTATTCTGAAGTGCACCTATTAGTGTTAGTAAGAAATGTGACAAGCTGCAAAAACATGTACAAGATTAGAGTGATTAAGATCATAAGCAAAACATGAAAAATGTACAATTCGAATGAGATAAAATATACATGAAAACTATACAAAAACAAAAGAAGGACCTCAGCTACATAGCTTTGGACTAGCACGTTGTTACTTCAAAACACGCTCAAACAACCATGTGAAAAACAGAGTTTTGTGTTATGAAATAGAGTAATATGTCTCTCGGTTACAGAACAAAAAAATAACACTATAACAACAATATCAAGAACATCCTATTTGCATTGCAAATGCTTATATTTATAGATAAAATAGATAATTGTATCTCAGAGGAATTTCTTCAATGATGGACACGTGAACAGGTCAGAATCTGAGGATTCAACCTCTCGGTTGCCATGAGTAGTAAATCTATGCAAGGTGGATGTTGGATTGCGTTATGTAGATGGCATGCAGTTGACAAAAATGGATCCATGAGTTCAGGAATGGCTTTGGGCTTCTTTTACGTGCAGGAACAGAGTTCTAGTTGGCATAGAACTCTCTGTTGACCTCCCTTTTACTAGGAACTTTCCTTCCGAATATGGCTAAGTAAATAGGACCTCATCCATGTGTGGACAGTTCCTGAGCTTCCCATGTGTCTCATTCCTCCTACTGACACTTGTAACCTACAACACAATGGAAATGGCTGCGGAATTGCCAGTTAGTTGCGAAAAGTGGCTACATTTCGTAGCTAATAAACAAAACCTAGATCAAATAGCAAACACAATGATATAATTTGAAAATCACTCAAACAAACCCCTGGAATCAACATGTAACAACTTTTGATAGCTTAGGATGCACTAACATGGGAGAATAGAAGAGAAAGGGTTCAAGAAAATGCTTGGAAGAGAGGTAGTTTTGGGGCTCAACAGTGGCCACTAGAAAGAAACATGTAGATATGTTTACTAAGCCACTGGAAAGAGAACCCTTTGAATATCTCAAGCAGAAGATAGAATTTGTGGCTCTTCCTTCCAAATGACTTCATTTGGGTAGGTGGTGGCAGCTACTCAGCATGTGGGATAGATGGAAGAGTAGGCTGCAATGGTTTAATGGGAGTATTCAAAAAGTATTATTTTCCATTGATTCTAAAAGGGGGGAAGAATACTAGGGCATCATAGAAGACCATGCCTAGCCTAAGGGGGATTTTATGGTGTTGCCATCAATGAAAAAGGGGGATATTGTTGGACAATTGGTGGTGTCTAGGTGGCTAGTAGTTGTGTTAGTGTTGGAATTGATGTCAACCAGGGTTAGCATGATGATTGATGTCAACTAGGGTAAGCATGATGATTGGGATTCTAGAAGGAATCCCATGATAGCTGTAGGATTCATGTAGAGAATCATCATATTATAAGGATTACTAAAGAAGCCATAAAATGATGACTATGATGGTTGTGAGTTCAACATTTCAGGCACAAGAAGAAGAGTCAAGGAGAAAAGAGTGGAAGAGAGTTTGTAGCCATATTAGAGGTAGAAAATGGTCTCAAATGCTACATTAAACCCTCTTCATTGGAAATTTCTATGAAAGGGATTTCCAACGGTGTGTGGAAATCTAAAAATGAGCTCCTAGATCAACAATTATGGTTTTCCAAAATTCAGGGACTTGAAGTCCTAAGAAGGTTGAAATATCAAAGGTCAGCATATCGAAGAATAGAATATCTAAGCATCAGAGAAAGCTAGATGAGAGAAGATGATATCAGAGACTAAGATATCAAAATATTGGAGGTTTGGGATATCAAAATATTAAAACTTATTAACAATGATATTTTAATAAGTTACGATATCCAATGGGCTTGATATTGCTAAAGCGTTGAGAAAAGTTAGCAAACGATCATGTTGAAAAACCAAGGCTAATTGGGAATCCTTCTCTCTCCTCTTGTAGGACACATGGCGGCATGTTAGAGGGCCCAATAAAGTGAAATGGCTAGTGGCATTATCATGATGGGACAATACAATGGACACATGTCATCCTGTTGTAGCATTTTCAGTAGCCAAATGGGACAAATCAGAGTGACACATGTAACCTCCTAGGAGTCGCCAAGTGTGGAAGTGACATCAACATATTGGAGGTCAACGGTCAGCATATCGAAGAATAGAATATCTGAGCATCAGAGCAAGCTAGATGAGAGAAGATGATATCAGAGACTGAGATATCAGAATATTGGAGGTTTGGGATATCAAAATATTAAAACTTCTTAACAATGATATTTTAATAAGTTACGATATCCAATGGGCTTGTTATTGCTAAAGCGTCGAGAAAAGTTAGCAAAGGATCATGTTGAAAAACCAAGGCTAATTGGGACTCCTTCTCTCTCCTCTTGAAGGACACATGGCGGCATGTCAGAGGGCCCAATAAATTGAAATGGCTAGTGGAGTTAGCATGATGAGACAATACAATGGACACATGTCATCCTGTTGTAGAATTTTCAATAGCCAAATGGGACAAATCAGAGTGACACATGTCACCTCCTAGGAGTCGCCAAGTGTGGAAGTGACATCAGCATATTGGAGGTCATAATATTGGAGGACATCGTAACTATAGTGCAAATGATGGTTGAGAAGTTATGATAAAGGGATCTTTGATATTACATGTCACATGGTTGTATGAAGCTCAAAAGGGACCAAGGGTTAAACAAAGGGAGCTAAGGTTACCAAACTAAGTAATATAGTAACATCTTGTCTCTTGAAGTTACGATACAAAAGGTCTCTGATATAGCACTAAGCTGAAGATCACAGGTCTCAGTGCTATGAGAAAGCAAATATAAAAGGAGCTAAAGGAAAAGGGTGCTAAGGATATTAGAGCATTACAATATCGTAACATTTCACCTGTGTAAGTTACGATATGATTAGAGTTCTGATGAAGTATTATAGTAAGCTTAATCAATGGTTGAGTCAACAACTAAAGAATTAAATGTAGATCAAAAGAGTTTTTTGATGGAATTCGCTGAATATACAGAAGGTGTTGAGACAAGGCAACAAGGACAACATTTAATAGAGAAGAACTAAAGGAATGGAGAAAGAAATATGTTGCTTTGCATGCATGTCTTGGAGAGTTAAATGAGGAATAGGGTGGCCATTCTTGCATTCTTTTAAGCTCTATGGAGCAATAAATAAGCACGGGAGTCATGGTAGAGTGTGAAAGCCACCCAGGATTAAATTATTAGTATGGAAATCGACACAAGAATTCAGTGGAGAACTCGAAAGCCCATATCTATGTTTAATACTATGACAAATTCAATCAACATACGCAACAACAATAGAAGGAGCAATGCCAAAGTACACTTGGAAAATAAGGACATATGCAACAGAGGCAACTTGGTGCAGTGTGCATCAATGGATCAAAACCATTGATTTCCATTGAGCAATTTGGGGTGTAGAGCATATTGTTGAAGTGCTAAGGAGTGAGAGTTGTGTGAAGAAAGAGAGGTCTAAGCACTGAGAGTAGTGAGAGAGTGTTGGTGTAGTGTGAGCAACGTTGTTGCTATGAGAAGAACAATGAGGGCAGAGCTAAGGAGTGTTCTGAAGAGAGCATGTGCTTGAGAAGGTAGAGTGCTAAGGATATGTCGCTATGAGCATCGAGCAAAGAGAAGTTGCATGATACCAAAGGGACTCTGTGGAACAACAATGGACAGAGAGAAGAATTTGAGTCTGCAATCAACAATATTGGTGTTTTACTTGTAATGTACATGCCTCTATTTTGAGTTTGAAAATTGTATGAAATAGTAGAACAGTGGCAAGAGCAGGTTGGTGCCTCTTGGAATGTTGGTACTTGCTAACCTAAAGGGGGATCAGTGCCTCCTGTGAGTGGGTTATCACAAACAAGATAATTTAATTAAGTAGGTGCTTAAATTACATCATAAACAAAAAAATGGTGGCTTTTTCCCTCTGGGTTTCCATGTGAAAAAACCGGTGTCAAAATTTGTATCTTGCTCATGTGATTGGTTGTATGAACATATGAATGCTTATTTTTTCTGCTTACCTTCCTTACGAATAAAAAATTTCACAAGTAACAAAAAACAAAAAGGGATTGAAAGCATATTCAAGAAAAATATTTAAAGAATATCATTGTTACTGATTCACCCCCTCTCTCACTAATTCCTTATTCCAACACTTTGAATGGGGAAATGTTGTATTGTAGAATAATATCTTTGGTGACCTCCAAGACTTCCTATTCTATTTCTTTCTTGATTTTTTCAATGTATCTCCTTATCTCTTGGAAGATGATCTCTCCACCTTTGATTAATTCTAGTGTCTTGTTGAAGGCACCCCATGTTTATGTGATATAGACTTAAAACCATTGTGCAATCGATTGTAAGAAACAATAATGCTAATCAACTGTTCTCCAAGGTGCATATAATTATGATGGTGGAGTCTCAGCTAAACTCTATCTCTCTTGGAAGAATCCTATCTTTTCTTTCCAAATATTGTGGAGCATCTAGATATTTGGCATCCCACTCCTGAAGATGGCCAACTACTCTATTTGCTACTTTCAAGATTTTTGCCACTTCTTGTGCTTTCTTTTGAATGCCAACAAGAGGAGCCACCACTTATTGTAGAAGTATAATCTCATCATAGAATAGTGCCATGGTGTCCTCCATTGGCCCCAGTTCCTCCTACATGGTTGATTTCCATAGTGTAGTGTTGAAGCTCTATGAGGATAATCGTTGAATCTCCATCACAAGATGTTTCATTTGTTGCTTCACTACAACAAGTTCTCTCCTTAATATAACATTCTCATTGAATAGATATTCATAGTTGTCTTATGATGTTGCAGTAGAAGCAACATTTGTTGTCATGATTTCCTTGGGATTCCTTCTAGTTTTGGAAGTTATCACCTTGTCTGTAGAAACTGAGACTGGATTCTAAGGATCATTCAGGAAGTATCTACACCTCTGCTAAATGATCCTTTCCTTGAGATGATCAAACATGTGTGTGCACACATTCATTACTCTTTCTGCACATGGAGGTGTTGAAAGGTGACCACCTGTGAGGGGAGTTTCTTATGGAGAACATGCTTCATCATCCATGGGTTAGATGATATCTTCTTCCTCCAACTCTTCCTCTTCTATCTCCTGAGTCAATTGTTCTTCTAATATTTGTGTTTCTTCTTCCTCCTAGGATTTCCTTTCTTGTTCCTCTTATATTCTTCTCCTTTCTTCTTATTCTTCTTGCTTCTTCTCAAGCAACTCATCTTGCTTCCTCTTCTCATCTTCGTTTTCTTCTCTCCTCTCCTATTCTGACTGAATAACTCTTATGTTCAAAGGATAAAATTTCCTTTTCCTACTGCTCTCTCTTGTCGAATCACACTTAATCCTCTTCCTAGGAGCTACACTCTTTTCTTGAGGGATTATCTATTTTGCCTCTTTCACCTACATGTCATGAACTAATGAATATTGGGGTGAATTGGTCTCCATCTGTGGATGTGCCTTTCTGACTACATTGTACTATTTCTTCACCTTCTCATCTTTTGTTGTAGACATTAATGAATAACCCCAATTGAAATTGATCCTTTCACAATGTTGCTTGCACATTACTCTCTTGGGATCATATCCATGGAAGTCCTTATTTGCAAAGTGCAAGTGATACAACTCTTGTATTTCTATCATTGTCACATTGTGGCTCTTTAACTCATATAATTTGATCCTCAAAGGGAAGGTGGGCCAAGGGGATTTCTTCCTCCTCTGAAAAACTCCTGACAATCTCTTGTCCACCTGATTTTCTACTTCTTGCACGACCACCTTATCAGTGACATATCATGGCATGAGATGAAGGGATATATGAAAACCAAAGCATCTAATGTATGTATCGTCAAGTGCTGCAAAACAATCCATGATATCTCATAATGACTCCTTCACCTAATTGATCATGCAAGGAAGATCGATCTAAAATATCATATGGAATATAATTATAAAGAAGTGCTCAGCTAATCTATCATATGTGCCTCTAAAGCTCGATTCTGATAACACTATGCAGTGGAAGTAAATTGGAAACTTTTCTTGAGGGGTCCAGTTCCAATACATTGTTGGGAAAGCATATTGTGCATAAATTCCATCTAAAATAAATGCAGACATATAGAATTGTGGTGCATGGTTTTTCCCTCAAATATGCTTTTGTCTACCCCACATGATGTTGCAACTCAAATGATAATATATTTCCTAATTGAAAAATTTACCACTAGATACCACTATATTGAGCATATATATACAGTTTTCCTCAAAAACCTCAACATTCTTGCACCCATGCAACCGACAACACATGACAATCAGGTACTGATATACATATTTGAGAATATCAATCGAATAAACTTTAGATGGGTGGTGAAGAAACTTAGTAGACTCTCGATTCCATGATTTAACGATGTCACTTGTTTCGAGGTTGGCCCATTTGGTGTAAAAATAACTATTTTCATATATATTTGGGCCTGAACATCTTACAATAGGTTTGTATGTCTTCTCCATAAAAGATGGCGAGTTGACCGCCACTTTCACTATGAAGAATAAGATGAGAGTCATCCATGTGTGTGATAATCCATTCAATCACCTCCACACAAGGGATGACCAAGAATTTTCATGTGATCCTATGCATCCTAGACCTATTGACATAGATGTATGCTTACACATATTCCAAGTTCTCAACAAACCTTTTATACATGAATGTGTCCTTTATGCAACCCCATGTGACCTCAATAAACTTATCAATGAAGCATTATGTGTTTGCATAAATGGGAATGGTTTTCTTTGTTACTTCAATTTCATCCTCGATACTTACCTTTGAAGCTTCTTTGGAGGCCACTTTACATGTAGCAGGAGGCATGGCTCCAACATGTGACAAAAGGATGATAATACTTGTATCTTGAACAACTGTTTGGGTCAGCACACTCATGATGAAAATATTATCTTTATGAAACTATGTAGCAATATCTTAGCAAATCATATACAAAGAACCATCAAATGTAATTGAGAATGTAAATTTATCAACAACAACATACAACTACATGCATGGGAATCAAATATACATGCAACAAGGAGGGTGCACTTTCAAAGCACAAAGGGGGGTCAAGGGTCATTTGGGGATTTGTAGTGCACTCATGCGCTCAAGCAAGAGGAGGAAAACCATCAAGGGCACACTGGAGCATTATGAAGGGACAAAGGATTGTTTTTTTGGGCCTTCAGGCCTTTATGGTGCGCTCATGCACTCAAGAAGACAGCGAGGGTGCATTGGCGCACTACGAAGAAATGAAGGGACAAGTCTTCAGGCCTTCAGTCCTTAAGGGTGCGCACATGCGCTCAAGGGATAGGAGGGTGCATGATGAAGGGATGAAGGAAATAATCCAGGCCTTCGTGGTGTGCTCATGCACTTAGGGAAGGCATAGCTCTTTGTGATGAAGGAATGCGCTTGAGAGGTAAACTTGTCTTCTTTGGGCACATTTTTCATAGTTGATCAGGCTTCGGGTTCCATAAGTTTTCTCTACCATAGGAAAGTTAAATAACAAGTCTAACAACAGTTTTTCATGATAAAGGGAACTTTTCTTGATTTTGTTTGCTTTTTATGTGCTTTTGAGTGCTTTTCAAGTGTGTGCATGGTGAAAAGGCTAGTTTGTAATTCAAGGCAAGTCATGATTCCACCTAACCATGGGCTAGATAAAAAAAACACTTCTAAGGGTTAGGTGATGACACTTAGGAAACATTGATTTAGGATGATGTGACACTAGGAGAAAACATAAGAATAACCAAAAAAACAACTTGACGACACTAAGGGGCTTGAAACGACAATTCATGTAGGCTCCAAAATTGACTTAGGAAAAAAATTTGGAGGTTCTTTATCACATCGACAACAAAACCATAAACAAAAATTCATCTTCACATCCATTTTATGTACTTACCAATCCGAACATGTGCTTACCTCAAATGGTAGTAAACACAACGTGAATTTTCATCAATTTATATACATGTAACTAGTATCACCAAGTATGTTGGTGGGACTAAAGAAACAAGATAATTAAATAATGGTATTAAATAGTGGATACTTCCTATAAACAACTATTAGTGTAACACTCTCAGCTTTGCCCCTGAACTATTAATGTAATAATCATGTATAAATGCTAGGATGGTGAGCAAGATACATATGATATAAGTTTATGAGTTGAGTTATATTATGTGGCATGTGTGCCCATGTATATGTGTTAGATACATTTTTTGGATCCAGCATGCCCAAATACATGTGTTGTGTTGGCTAATTGACCAAAGGGTCGAGATTGTAAATATAACATAACTGTCGTACATTTTTTAGTAAAAAAATAGATTGGTTGTGGAGCCCACTCCATGGAGAAGAGTATGGGGGCCAGTGCAAATCCACATTGACAGAAAGCAAGTTGGTGTGTTTGTTATTGGGAGATAAGGACACTTGGTGGTCCCCGTGACTTCGAAGAGGTGCCACATGGCAGAGAAAGGCCATGCAATGATGAAAAGTATATATTTCCTAGAAAAGAGATGGGTGAATGATTATTATGATGTTCATTGTATGAATATGGTTCAAGTGACTTCGATTTTGTGCAACCATCTAGTGAGCCCTAAGCTTGGGTTCTAGACTAGCTAGGAGTTGTTTCGATTTATGGCCTAGAAGTAGCATGAGCTCCTTGAATCCCTATGCTAAAAAGTTCCTGACAAGTTGAAAGGCACCCTAGAAGGTGGGCACTGCAAAGTGTTGGCATTATGATGCATGTGTTGTACTTGATGGCAACCCACTTGTAGCAGAAAAACTCACTTGTATATGGTAACTAGATGAATCTGCGTAACTATATGAATCTACAGGAGAGATATCAGATGCGACATAATGAATGGAAGTTGTGTTTACAGATGTGAAAAAATGTAGGACAGTTCAAAGGAATCATTTCAGAAGTAATATGGAAAATCGCATTATAACAGGTATATTCAGAGGGAACAAAGTAATGGTACAGAAGAATAGGATCAAGGAACAAAGTACTATAGATCAGAATAAAAAAATTGAAGAAAGAGAGAATGGATTAAGAAGTATAAGCTGGTTCACCTTGTCCAAGTAGCATATACACATGGGTTAACAGAACAAAAAGGGCGTATATGTATGCATGCACTTTCACAAGAGGAAAAGCACGTATAGGCTGGAAAATCAAGGAATTTCAAGAGTAGAGAATACCAGAAATCAATACCATGGTATTAACCCATAATATTGAGCGGAGTAATGACTATTTGGTCCCATCCAATAATACCACAGATCCTAAGTGTGGTTTTGGTCCGAGGTTTTTGATCCGAGGTTTTTGGTCCATCTGAGGTATTTGGTCTAAGGTATTGGTCTGATGTTTTGGTCCGAAGTCTTTGCTCTGAGGTATTGGTCCTAAGTGGTTTTGGTCTAAGGTATTGAGAAAGGCCAAAACTATATACGGAGGAGAAGATCAAAAGGCTAAGTGCAGAAGTAATGAATATCTTATGAAGTGCTAGATCAAAAGAAAATATGCATGTTGTTATCACTCAGGTTGTTCCCCAAAACTTGTGAGAAAAGGGAATACAGCTGAGGTAACCACTAACCAACCTTTTAGATGCAACTTCTAGCCAAACTGCATCTAGATAGGGCTCTCTCTTTTTAGCTTTGTTTTGAGGTATTTTAGGCTAGTTATGATGTACAGGGTTTTGTTTTAAGTTTTTTGGATGGTGATCTTAAACAGAGTTGGGATGTAATTCTGAAATAGTTTATTTCATTGGGCAAATGGAGTCTATGAGGACAAACTGCTGAGTGTGTTTTCTTTGATAAAGGGAAACACTACAAAGCAAGATAATCGATCTTGGAACAATTTTAAAATCTAGAAATTGATGGAATGTAAGCCAGTGGATGAAGGACAGTTAAGAATCCTTCATCATGTTGGCAGAGGGAAAGTGCATGAATATTATCAAGGATCAATAAAGAAGTCCTTGGCAATATTCAAAGTGAAAGAATCAGTGGAAACAGAAGCAGCTAAGAATTCATGTTTATGCTAATTCTGAAGAAAACATGATTAACAACAGAGATTGAACACAGAGTGTAATTAAACAAATTCTGGGCTATTCTTTTTTCTCCATTACTAAGATTATGAAACATATATGAAATTTGCAAACACATAAAACACAAAACACAGCTTAGAACAACTTATTGATCCATAGAAAGACACAGGAATTCTGTAGCAAGCCCCAGAACATCAAATCCACATTCAGATGGTCCAGCAGCAGTGAACTTCAATAGCCTTTGTATTAAAAAATCTCAAAGTTACAGCGCAGTCCAGAGAAGAAATCACCAACCTAGAATACATCTGACGGGGAGGTATTTATACAAAAAAGGAGTTACAAAATATCTTATGGAAAAATATCCTGCAATAAATTCATTCATCCACTTTAGAGGAGAAGTAAATGAGAGAAATGAATGCAGGAGTAAATGTTGGTGTGCTGGCCGTTTAGTTGGTTAGAGATATTTGACTTTTTGAATAGAGTAAGTCGGCTAGTAGCTGTTTCTTCATTCTGCGTTCCTGCGCTACTGTCCCGGCCCTTTTATCTGTGCATGGTCCTGCATTAATGAGTTGCAGTCCCAACCTGATTTCCTCCTTCTGCTATTTTCACCTTTATGACATGTGCCACATGTTTTGACACTTGATAAAATGTAGATGATAAAGGGAAATTGGAACTACCTTGGTAAAACATCTAGCATACTCTACCACCATTGGTCTGTTGGTAACTGATTTCTTTGTATTTTTATTAGTGTTTCATCAGCTTCAGTATACCTATAGAAGTTGGGTTGGACTTCAAAAGATGATTTATTTCATGTTCAATATAGAACAGATTTTCCAATTTTTCATATAAGCTCTGTCCAGTGGGAGGTCCTATGCCTTCTGAAGTGCTTGATGATGCAGTGATCTAGTTGGCAGCATATGTGTTTACCCTGTGAGCATATTGTTCATGTGTCAACAATCTTTGATTGTTGGTTAACAAACTGGGTAGACCCTTCTGTTGTAAGACTGTAAACTTCTCTGTAAAGGCATTTATTTCCATCTTCATTTCTTGGCACTTTCTTTCCAGGTTTTGTATAAAATTCCTCATGGTCAACACCTTTTTCACTGTCAAAATGGTGCATGTTTTGTCCCTGATCTCCAAAGCTGCCAACTGTTCTCTGGTATGAGTATTCAAAAAATGGATTAGTCTATTGGCCTGCTTAGGAATGTTTCCCAATGATGCCCTAGCCCTTTGAATTTCCACTTGGGCCCTTTCTATCAATTCTATTTGTTCATGGATTGTTTGAATTGATTGCCATTGGTTAGTGATAGACAGGCCAATTTTGGTCCACAAAATTGTTTTAAGGTATGCTAGAGGTTTATGCAGTGTGAGATCTTTTTCCAAGGATTTCACCTTATTCTCCAAGGCCTTTACCTCTTTGGTTTTCTCTGCCACTGTTATCTTAGATTTGTCATAGCTTACCTCTAGCTTGGCCAATCTTTATTTTTCCTCTTTAAGCTCTGACATTTGGACTTCTAGCTCTTTTATTGACTTCATCATCTCTTCCATGCTCATGCTAGTATCTGGTGTTGTTGTTATTGCTGTTGTTGAAGCATCTATGGATGATGTACCTGTTGTTGATGTTGGGACAGTGGGAGGAATTGCTTCTGTGACTGCGGGGGGAGCAGTGGTAACTGTTGGAGTTGTTTCAGGTGGTTGGAGGTCGACTCTCCCTGCTTGTCTTGCAATTCTTTCTCCAACTCTTGCTCTGTTTTAGTTAACCTTTGATTCATCCTCATCAGCAAATCCATTACGTCTTCTTCTGCTTTTTCTTGTAAAAATTCTGTAGTTTGGGGGTTCATGGTGACAGGCAGCTTCAATTGCTTCCTAAGTGCAGCAATATCTTCTTCCTTTTTCTTTATCAGTGCTTTGATTCCCTTGGCATCCTTGGGATCATGTCCCAGCTCAATAGTTATCTCTTCTAGGGTCTTTATTGTGTTGTCTTTGGCTAAGGAAGATATCTTTTCCAAATCCAATTGGGCAAATGTATTACTTAATGACTCCTTCAATTGGTGGGCCAACATTGCCTTGTCTGCTAATGTAGCATAGACCACTTCACCAGTTTGTTTGTGCAATTCAATCTGGTCCATTGGGTGTATATCTTTAGCAAGGACCTCTAGATTTGTTCTTATGTAGTCAGCTGCAGACTATGGTTGTTGAACCTTAGGCTTAAAATGACTTAAGATCATCTTCTCCTCCTTAATGTCATATGCTGCCATTAGTCTTTGCTGTTTGGAGGGTGTCATTTTGAGAAATTGATCATAAAGCTGTATTCTCAATGACTCCTTCTGGGCCTTAATCTCCATGAATGTTCCTTTAATATAAGAATTTTTCTTACTTTGAGGCCTTAAGGAAGAAACTTCCATACCATGTTGCCTCTCCATTTCTTCCCTGTGAGAGTTGGTGGATGTCTGTTGGTTGGTTTCCCTCTCCTCTCTTGGGCTTTCTGTGATTTCTTCACTAATTTCCTCTTTGGGTAGAGGATCTACTCTTTTCTTTTTGGCCCCTAGCTGCTCTATTGATACACTTGCAAGTGTGGTCTCTTCTCTGTCCCGTTTCTTGCTTCTTTCCTCATTGAGAGGAGTCTGTAATGCTGGTACCTCTGTTGCCTCTGTCTGTAGTGAAGGGGCTTTCCCTTGACCTTGTTGCTTTGAGGTAGTTGGCTGGTTTGTCATTGTTTCTTGCTCTATATCTACTACCTCCTTGCCCTTTGCTACCCCTGTTGCTGGTGTAGTCCTTTCTTGGGCAGCTTGTGAAGCTGCAGCAGTTGATGTGCCTTCTCTGATTTGCTGTGGCAGTTTGAATGTCACCTGCCCAAAAGAATCTAAGTCAAGAGTCTTTTCTAGATTTTTCATAGTTTGCTCCATTTTCTCTTCCTTAGTGAACTATTCAATTAGGGTGCCTTCTACCCACTCATCTTGGTTGGCAAATTGTTCTATTTTAGGGATTTTGCAATATTCATAGGATGACAACCTATATTTTATTCTTCTTGCGTTGATAAAGCAATTTGGGTCATAGGGTACCCACCAAAAGCTTCTTTTTAATCTGAGTTTTTCACCCAATATCTAATCAGCATCTTGCCATCCTTCTTTTTTGTTCATGACATAGGGGCCTAGTTGGTCTCTCAATTTCAACTGAGCCTTTTTCTTGGTGCTATGGAAATGAGTCAAATCTGAATTGATAAATTTCCTGAAATATTCCAAGGCAAACAGTCTCATTAGCACATATTTTGGCAGCTTGTAGGGGCACAACTCACAGCCATATATCCTGATAACAGTGTGATTCTGGTAGAAGTACCAGTCACCTATTTTGTAGCTTTTGGAGAGTTGCAATATTTTATGCATATCATAGGACAATCTAGGAGGAGTAGTTCTCATTAGGAGAGAAGAGACTGGATAGACAAACATGTCAATGAACTCACAGTAAGAGTAAGGAGAGTTGTGAACTTCATGAAAGACTGAGGTCCAAAAAATCATAGACCTCTTTTCTCCTTTAGAGTCCAATTTTCTGATGGGAAATTGGAAACAGTCTGACTAATAATACAGGAACAGATGATAGATGTAGGATGAATATTTAAAGCCTCCCTCCCTGTCTAAATTCAAGAGATGTTTATGGATCTTGTTGGCGATGAATTTAGCATAGTTGTATTTGACAACAGGGGGCTGCCCTGGGGTGAATATGGATAGTAAGACCATTATAGTTTCATCAATATGTTCACTTGTCTTGAACCCCAGAACATAAGATATCATATCAACAAGTAATCTACCCACTTCATTGAAAGATGCATAGTGAAAAGGAGGTGGCTCTTTAGGCTGGCGATCTGCTCTCATAAATACTTGGGAAATTCGGGTTATCTCTGAGCTGGAGAGTTTGGGACCTTCATCAAGCAAGAATTTCATAGTAAGAGGAAATAGAAGTTGAGTTGGTTTGAAGTTTAGCATTTGATTTATGGAGTCAGGAGTTATATGAAAGAGGATGGTCCCAGATGGAGTTTTGACTGCCCTTTGGGCTGGTTCATAGTTTTCACAGCAGAGGTGAATTATCTCAGGGAAGACATTGACAGAGGGGAGGTAGTATATGGGTATATTTAATTCCCATATCCCATAGAAATCATTTTGATTTAGATGACTGTTCCTGAGTTCACAGAATGCTTGTAGGTGATTTTTGTCACAAACCAAGTCTTGGATTAGATAATCCCGATCGGCCAAAGGTAGCGATTCCAATTCTTTGTGGGGTGCATTGAGAGGAGTAACATTTAAGGCTACTAGAGCTTCGATAGCTCAATTCTGTTGCTTTTGAAATTGGAATTTTTGGGTCCGTGTGAGTGAAATAAGCAAAACAATGACTTTGTGGATTCTCTCCGGGAATTACACCATGAAATTGGTTTGTATTTAGTTCAGTGGGCAGATTTTACATAGGGAGGCGGAGTTTGCGGGATTCTTTGGCAGAACGGGCAACAACAGCAGGAAAAAGGCAGTTTTTGGGGTTTCTCAGAGGATTTGCAGGCTGGAACGAGCTCGAATTTAGCTCAACGAGCGGATTTTGGTAAAACTTGATCGAAATAGTGGTTATGGTGAGTATTTTGAAGACAGCACGGTGTTTTTTTTCTCCAAATTTTGGGTTCTATGGGAAATTTTATAGAGAAAACTAAATAAAAATAGGGTTTGGGAGAAAATTCATGTAAATATCTATTTTAGTGGTGAAATGATCGATTTGCAGGTGGCGAGACAAGCCGAGGGGCCAAGCTATGGAGTAAAATTGCTGGGTGGCGGACTGTGCAGTTTAAATGCTACCTTGGACGTAAAAGAGCATGTAGAGGTTGCACAGAGGAGACAAACACAAATAAGCAAAAACGACGCATTTGTGCCTTTTTAACAAAAAAATTGACTTTGGTGGGCTTTGGCACGTTTCTGTCGGATGCTGTCAACATGACGTAATTTTGTCATGTAGCGGGGTACAGAGGATGATGTGTCAGATGACGTGGCGGGTGACGTGGATGTGAGGTGGTGATGTCAGCAGGTGACATGGCACTGATACAGAGTGGTGGCGGGAGACGTGGAGGTGATGTCAGTTGATGATGTGGGCATGACGTCAACGGGGAGGCAGTGGGGTGGTAAGCAGTATTCCCCGCACCGCCTTTGGGCCATGGTGGTTTTGGAAGGGGGGCTCCGATCACGTCGGGAAGTCGACATGTGTCTCCTATACGATGGAAATACTGCCCATCCCCTGGATGCTATCGTTCAGCAGGTGGGGGGGTTCCAATATCGCCAATAGCCATTGGATCCGTGTGCGATGATTGGACGGTCGATGGGTGAAGGAGATGGCGGAGGCTTATAACAGGGGGACCCATCGTAATATTTCAACATTTGTAATGTTTTTTGCCGGTTTGTAATGTATTTAACTTTGGACTTTGGTGGATCAGTTATTCATTTAACCGAATGTTAAATGAAACCCAATATTTACATGCGCGCAAGGGGTTATTATAAGGTTCCAAGTGAACCTATAATTCCCAAAGAACTTTAATATATGGCTATATTGTCGAGGGTCGGGATATTAGTTTTTTAGGGGTTTTTTATGTATTTTTATATATAATAGAGGCAGGGAAACATTATATAGGAGCTATATAATAGAGTTAGAACTTTAATATGAATATGTGGGATGAATATGTATGAATAAATGTTAAGTTTATAGAGTGAAAAACTTAGGAATGGGGAAATGAAAGGATAGCAAGTTATGAAGTTTTGGGAAACTTAGCATAATGGAAATAAAAACATTTTACACAAGAAATGTGGCTTTTTTTGCCTAAGTGAAAACAAAGTTTCACTTAGTCTTTTCCATGAAATGAAGTAGACTAAGGGCAGTGAGTAGATCTCATTGTCCTTGGGGGGATGTTAGTAAGTGTTCTTGGAAAAATGAGGAGGGAAATTAGTCATGCTCCATTTGTTTTGTAACCACCTTGCCATAGCACCTTATGATATTCATGAGATGAAACCTATTTCAAAGGACAAAATTGCTCATAAACCTGCTTCTGCAACATCAAAACTGCCTACCCAGCCTAGTACACCTAACATTTTTTCTTCATTTTCATTGGGTGCATTTGAACTAGCCAACCCTGATTCTCTTCTTTTCTTTTTAGTTTCCCTCCTATCTAAATCTGCCCTTATCTCTTCCAAGGACCCAGATTATGTAGTTGGGCTCCTTTGCTTCTCTACCTATCTACTCATCTGCCAAGCTTGAACTGTTTGGACAGACCTTTATTCTCTTTTCTAAGACAAGTAAATTCAAACATGATCTTTGGCCAGTATTGAACTTTCTGGCTATTCATCAACTGTGGCAAGAGTCAACCACCTACACACAATGAAATTCTTCAAAAATGAAACGGTAGTGGCATTTGAACTAGCACACTTTCCTTGTCTTTTGGTTTGGGGTTCATTTCTATTATTTTTCTCTTAACCATTCCCTTCTTTTTTCCCTTTGATTTTTCTTTTAGGGCATACCCTCTTTTAATTTTTTAATTTTCTTCATTTGTTTACAAAATATGGAACCTTTGCAGCATGGAAAGGATGAACATATTTTGCACTTCTTCAGTCAATCATGAAAAATGAAACCTATTGGTATAGGAACCTAACACATGTTATGGGTTTCTAATGCTTTTCTTGATCTAGACTAAGTATGCACCTGAGTGTTTGATGGTGGATGAGATCTAATGGTGGATTTGGATCATATTGACCTATCATTATGTGATCTCATAATTGATAAGCTAGATATGATTGCTAACGCGTGTTTTATCCTTTATATGTGATTATTTGGGCATGTCTGAAGTCTAGAATTGCAACGAAGTTATAAGTAAGTATTTTCAGATCTATATGTTGGTTCACTTTGGTGAAGGTGCACATACACACTGGTTCAGCTCTTCCAAGTGGCATATGCAAAAAAAATTCTTGATGTTCAAGGATGATTGACCTATCAGATCAGTGCTACTTTTATTGTTGTCTGTCAATGAAGTCTTCTTAGATATGAAAGTAAAATTGAATGCATAAAGATTTTGTGTTTGATTGATTGATTGATTGATTGAGTTAGAAGGGTGATCTTTGCTACTATCTGTTTAGAACTCTGTAAATTGACAATAAATCATCAGAATGTCATTGATTGGTACATATTGTGGTTCAGAGGTTTTATGATTCAGTATATTTAGAGGTATACACAGGTTGGGCTAAAGGAAGTTGCATATACATGCAGGTTGGCTTCATTGAAGAAGCATATACAGTCTGACACATGATTTTTGATGTTACAATTGGTTCTATCTTTTGATGTAGTGTTATAGGTTCAGATCTGTGTACTGATTACAATTATATGCCTATTCCAGTTGATTGGTTGAATGTGATTAAGTTTGAATGAATGGTTGATTCAGTTGTGTCAAAGGTTCAATGATTATTTGATTCAGTATGTTAGAGGTTTAGTGATTATTTGAGTTAGTATGTTAGAGGTTTCATTGATTGATTGATTCAGTTATGGTTGATTCAAAGATTGATGATTGAGTTTTAGTGATTGGTTTTGGTGGTTTTATTGTAGTGGTTATTTATTTTGAGCTTCAATGTTACTAATGGGGCTAGTGTGAAAATTTAATGAAATGTGACCTTCATATTGTAGTATTGTGTACCAGGAGTATACAGTGTGAAAATTTATGAAACGTGGTCCCTGGAGGATACTGAGGGTTGGAGCCTTCAGTGATGAAGTCAAAGATTCCTACGAGTAGTGGTTATTGATTTGATCATGGGGTTGGAGCTCCCTTCCAATAGCAGCTAGAGAATGAATGAAGGTTGTATCCTATTGTAGGTCAGATCCTACGTACTAGTAAACATATTGGCTAGTACAAGAACTAGGGGGTTGTAGCTCCCTTCCAGTAGAAGTTGGAGAAGGAGATAAGGTTGTAGCCTTCTGTAGGTGGGTTCCTACATACTAGTATGAGTCTTCACTAGTACAATATTGTAAAAAAAAAATCGTATTATTAAAGGAAGACAGAGACGATAACGGCAGGTGGTTTTCACCCACATTGGGTTTCCACCTTAAATATTGGTGATCAAGTGTGTTGCTTATGTGTGATGGTTTATTCTATTGTTACTTCACATGGTTACTATTTAATTCTTAGTAAAGTACTGATGCACTGATTAAAGATCAACATATGATGAATAACTAAATCATAAGTTCACTGGGTATATGCAGGTTACCTTAAGAACAGTTGTGTGCACACGTGAGTTTCCTTCACTGAAGTAGCGTATATAAATCTGATTATGGAAATGAAAAAGTTATTGATTTGTAAATACTGATTCACCCCCCCTCTCAATATTATTTCCAACACAAAGGGACTGGCAGGGCTTGGAGAAGGGTGTTCCACTTGGGCACAATTTTTGGGAAGCAGAGCATTGTGGTTGGAGTTGTTACTATTGGGCTGGTGCCTTAGTCATGGATATATTGTTATTTTCAAGTTCTCATTGTTTCTTGTGGAGTTTCGGCCCCAGCTCAGGGGTGACCTATGATTGAGATTTAGGAACCACGAGGTCTATGGATGGGTGGAAAGTGGAGAATTCACAACCAATTTCTCATTTTACTCAGATAAGTGTCATTTCAATGTCAGTTGATGAATTCATGAGCCTTTCTTATGATTATATGTTGCCTTTTTGAAAAACCCTAGGTATGGTTTAGCATTAAAAATATGTATTCCATTGTGCATTGTGTTTATGTGCCATATTTTATATGTTTTTTGGTGTTTATACATATATTATTATGTGGTGCATGGGTTTAACCTACTATAGATAAACCCTAATTGTTGAATGTAAATTAACAATGCATTTGTTGGGTTGTGCTAATTATGGTTTTTATGCGCTTAATATATTTGATGTGTATACCTCTAAATTAGGGTATGCATAAACCCTAATTATTGTGTGAGAGTGTAATTGTTTCGGTATTTTCACAAATGATTCGTTAACTATACACGTTTTTAATGGGATTCAATCTAGGGTTAGTACCTAGGTTACATATTTATAACAGGGTTTCCCCAGAACTACAACAACAATTGCAATGATCGAGGGTCTGATAATTGTAATCATAAATTAATTACTTGTGCAAGTATATTGGGAAATTATATGGTGAATTTTTTGTTCAAGGTATGTAGTGTTTCTTGACTAGGGACCGGGGAAGTTACAAGGTGGTATTAGGGAATAGGTTGCGGCACTAGGTTTGAGTCAATTACACTTTTAAATTCATAAAGAGGGAAATACACTATGACTCAGTTTGTTATTAGCAAAAAAAATGGGTGTATAAAGCATTATCAATATTGGGTTCAGGTGGAATTTCTAACAAGTGTAGCTTGAATACTAACTAATAAGCCTTCAAAATGTTTGACGAAATCCCTCAGTGAAACCGTGATGGGTTACCCCTCATTAGATTTCAGTGGTAATTGTGTTCAAATTGTTATGAATATTGGAAATATATAATGTTTAGGATATGTAAATATGATTTTGTTGAGACTGTAGTTTTTGGGTTTTCTTTTGATGGTCGTCTTCGAGTGATTATATATGGCCAAAGGGACATGTATATATATAATACACAATGACTATTAAATATAATCTTGGAATGCGAAATTTTATTATAAAAATCAATGTTATATGCTCGAAAAGAGTAAGTTAAATGGGGCATAAAGAATTGTTGGAAAGAGATTGTCTTCTAATTTGGGTGGCTATGCTCATGGTGATCAAATGAGGTTCGAAGGAAAAAAATTGCGAATGACTGCCAGCTTCTTGACAAAATAATAGAACGAGAAGTGGCATTTTGGGGTTCAAAATGTTTATGTAATATGTGGGTAACAAGTTCTTAGAGTTTTAATTATGTTCCATTGGATGCTAGAACCATGGATCAAATGGTTGCATTGCATTTTATTTACATAAAAGAGTATTTATACCATGTGCATATGCAAACATTTATATAATATGTATAGAAGTGTAATTACAAGGTGGTATTAGAACACAAGTTGTAGCACTGGGTTTGAGTCAATTACACTTTTAAATTCATAAAGAGGGAAATACACTATAAGTCAATTTTTTTCAGAAAAAAATTGGTGTGTAAAGTATTATCAACGTTGGGTTCAAGTGGAATTTCCAAGAAGTGTAGCTTGAATACTAACTAATAAGCATTCAAAATGTTTGACGAAATACCTTAGTGAAACTGTGATGGGTTACCCCTCATCAAATTGTTTTTATTATGTTCAAACTATTATGGATATTGGAAATATATAATGGTTGGGATATGTAAATATGATTTTGTTGAGACTATAGTTCTTGGGTTTTCTTTTGATGGTCGTCTTCAAGTGATTAGAGATGGTTGAAGGGATATATATATTATATATAATATAATATTATATATTATATAATACAATGACTGTTTAATATAATCCTGGAATGCGATGTTTTATTACAAACATCAATGTTCTATGCTCGAAAAGAGTAAGTTAAATTGGGCATAAAGAATTGTTGCAAAGAGATTGTCTTCTAATTTGGGTAGCTATGCTCATGATGATCAAATGAGGTTCAAAGGAAAAATTTGCGAATGACTACCAGCTTCTTGACAAAATAATAGAAGGAAAAGTGGTATTTTGGGGTTCATGATGTTTACGTAATATGTGGGTAACAAGTTCTTAGAGTTTCAAGTATGTTCCATTGGACGCTAGAACCAGGATCAAACAGTTGCATTGCATTTTATTTAAAAAAAAATCTTTATACCAGGTGCATATGCAGGCAATTGTAAAAAATGTATAGACATGCAATTAAAATTGCCTTTGATAATGCCCAAATTTACCCATATAAAAGGGTTAATAATTGGGATGAAAGTATTGATTCCATGATTTTGTTTGATGGCCTGTAATTTTGCAGATTTTAATTTCCATCCTCGAGCAATTGGACTTTATTCTATTGGGAAAATTACATTGGAGCTCTATAAAAGATACATTTTTCGTTATTCATATGCTGACGATGCTAGATATGCTAGCATATAATGGTGATGCTACAAGAGCGAGCACTATCACATGCTCTTATAGTTCAGGCAGTTGTGTGGATCGAATTTGCAGATGGATCCGTCGTATTATGGATTGGGCCTTACACCAACCATCATATCCATAACTGATTTGATATTTCATCAAGCTTGATCTAAAAAAATCATTTCTACAGTCATTGTTATTATGTTAATTACATTCGTTGTTGTGTTTGGAGTGTTCCCGAGATCGATATGATGCCCATTTAGTTACAAGATCTAAGTGTGATTCTTTGGTTGTCGATAATATTGTTTCTTATAGTTCGTATGTCGAAAGACCTCAATACCTATTATTTTTCTTATTCTCAATCTAACTATTATTTTTCTTATTCTTAGTCTAACTTTGTTTTATCAACTATGATCTTGGAAGCAATATTAGTGACATAATTTCAAAGGTGCACTATCAAGAGCATTTATGTGTAATCAAATTGAAGTAGGACTTGCACCTCGCCTCATCTACACCCACTCAAGGGTTTAACCTAGGTCTCTATGATCATATAATATCAAGCTTGATTGACAATGAGAAAAAATACTTATCTCAATGAATTAGATTGACTGGATTATCCAACTATTAATTAAACTATTTGACAATACAAATATTGTGAATTCAATTATTACTAAGAGATTTTGGATCTAAATATAAAGTGTTACACAACAAACTTATTAGAAATTTTATAACAACAACGAAGCCATAAATAAGAATGTTACAAGGTATAGTTATAGCCAGGAACATGAATGGAAATGTATGTATTTTAGTCCATGTTGTTATTGTTTTCATATCTTCCAAAAATATTTGGAGATGAAATTTACACAAAGTTTCAATTAATTGAATGAACTATGCAACATTGAAATTATCTCGAAGAAATGTGCCTCTTGATTTATATTAAATTTCTCGATCAGTTTCAATTCAATCACCTTATTTCTACATGGTATCAACACAGAATTCACATTAGAACAAGAATTTCAAAGTTGTTCCTCGAGATATTTGAATTTATAGCTTCATTATAGCAGGATCTCTTCAGATTTGGAAGAATGGCCTTCAATGGATTGAGATTAGAGTATGCCTTGTAAGGCAGCTCAAATTTCATCTCTTGGAAGGATCATATGGAGGTAGTGCTTGATAACAATGGGTTGTTGGAATATGTCAAGATAGACATTCCAAAAATAGGATCAGTTGATGCCTAGAACCTAGCCCAATCGAAGAAAGATGTATATAAGGCAAGAAGAATAATCTTGGAGGGAGTGAGAGGCCACATTACATGCCCAATGGTTTTTCCTATCCTTTCCATACCAATATTGTTTAAATCCAATCAGATCTATTCAATGTGTTGGATATGTAACCATGTCATTTTGACTGAGTTATAGAAGGGATCCCCCTTTAGATTGAAAGGGATAACTTTCAGTTCAAGAGATTGGTTAGAAGTTCCCTTATATTTTTTCCTGCAGCAAGGTTTTCTCTAAGTGATAACATGTTGGATCCTATCCATATGAAATAAGGATGAAACATTCTCAAAATTTGTAGAATTCAAGGCACTAGTTGCGAAAGAGACCGGAAAGAAGGTGAACGATCTCAGGAGCGAAAATGGAGGTGAGTATATTTTGAATGACCTTAAGGAATTTTTTACCAAAGAAGGAATTCGAAGGGAACTGAAAACTACCCACAACCCATGGTAGAATAGGGTAGTTGAGAGAAAGAACCATATCATTATGGGAGTTGCAAGAGCTATGCTACATGACCAAGGCCTGCCACTACATTTGTGGGTATCTGCATGTAGCACAACAGTCTACTTGTAGAACTAGAGTCCTCAACGGATTCTTATTATGATTACATCAAAGGATAAATTTTCAAGGAGAAATCCATATGTTTCTCATTTCATATATTCTAGAGCCTATGTTTATTGCCATGTCTCCAAATATTTGAGGAATAGACTTGAGACAACAATAGAGTTGGGAGTATTTGTGGGTTACACTAAAACTCCACACATTACCGGGTGTACTTAACTTCCCTCAGAATGAAAATTGTGTGAAAGGATGTAAATTTTGATGTGGAAAAAGTAATGATATGCTCCCTTGAGAGGGAGCTTCAAATACCACAAGAAGAGGAACTTTCAGCTCCAAAGGAGGAGCCTCAGGAAGTTGTGGAGCCGCCACAAATGGAGGAGTTGAGAGGAGGCAAGGTGGAGACATCCACTCAAGAAGAACCATCCAAATAAGGGAGAAAAATAACTAGGGAAGCTGATAGATTGGTGCGGGGTGTGACAAAGAATGTGGGAGTTCCTTCAGATTTGCGAGTTCCTTCATATTTGCATAGTAAAAGGAGGTCACTTGAGAGGTACACTGGCTACATGGCTTTAATGACTAAGCTTGTAGAGACTAATCCATCATTTTTTGAGGAAGAATTTGAGCAACCAATTTGGGTTGATGTAATGGTGGAAGAATATGAATTCATCATGAAGAACAGTGCTTGGGAAGTGGTCCCAAGACCGATAGATAAATCAATTGTGGGTTTGAAATGGATCTTCAAAGTTAAGCATGCAGCTGATGAAAGAATAGAGAAGTATAAGGCCATATTTTTGGCCAAAGGATTCTCTCAAGTTGATGGAATTAACTATGAGGAAACCTTTTCTCTAGTAGTAAGGTATTCATCGATTAGATTAATCATTGCACTAGTTGTGCATATGGGGTGGAAGATCCACGAGATGGATGTTAAAATAAAATTTCTCAATGTTTTTATTGAGGAAGTGTACATAGAGCAACCATAAGGTTTTGAGACATTTAATTGCGAGTATCAAGTGTGTAGACTCAGGTGAGCATTACACGGTATTAAAAATGCACCTCGAGCTTGGTACACTCAATCGATAGTTATCTCAGTAGATTGGGTTTCTCCAAAAGTGAACCAGATGCAAACCTATATCATATTTTGTTAGAAGGTAAATTGCTTATCATTATTTTATATGTTATTGATTTAATATTGACAGGTGATAAGAAGTTGATCAACTCTTATAAGGAGAACCTTGCAAGTGAATTTGAGATAAAAGACATGGGTATCATGCACTACTTCCTTGTGATGGAAGTATGGAAAGGTGATGGGGAATTGTTTGTGTCTCAAGGCAAGTATGCCACTGAGATACTGTAAAGATTTCACATGGAGAGTTGTAATTCCATGGAGACACCTTTAGCAACCAAATGGAGGAAGGAGAATGTCACTTTAGATGAAGAGGTGGATGCTACCATTTACCAGCGGTCAGTGGGTTCATTGATGTATCTTATGAATGCATGACCAGATATGTGCTATGTAGTCAACCAACTGAGCCAAGCTATTGTTAGGTTGACCAAATTGTATTAGAAGGTAGCAAAGCATGTTTTACAATACCTCAAAGGAACTACACAGTATGGATTATGGTACAGACGGATAGAGGGAGTGAAGTTGTGTGGCTTCACAGATGCAGATTGGGTAGGGAGTCCATCCGACCGAAAAAACTTATCAGGTGGAATTTTCAGTGTTGGTTCCACAACAATTTCCTGGTACAACAGGAAGTAGAGGTTTTTGGCGCTTAGATCAATAGAAGTTGAGTACATGGCTGCAAGTCAAGCATCGTGTAAGGCAATCTAGATGAGAAGTATAATTGTGGGATTTTTTTTTCAGGAGATGGATCCAACTGTTATATATTGTGATAATCATATTTTCATTAAGCTCTCTAAGAATCAGGCATTTCACGATCAATCCAAGCATACATATATTTGGTATTTTCATTTACAAGACTATGTACATAGGAGGATAATGTTGCTACAATACATTATGATAGAGGAACAAGATGTTAACATATTGACAAAGGCTTCTTCAAGAGGGTAGTTCGAATTCCACAGATGCAATATAGGGGTGGTTGATAATCCCTTTCTTGCTAAGAGGGAGTGTTGATAAGTGTAGCAAGAAAGGCTCAATTTGACTTAGCCTTGGTCAAATTGAGAAAATTTGAAATTTCCACATCAATAGACAACTTGGAGGCAATTAACTAGTGTGACATGGCTTGTGTCACTCAGCTAGATTAGTAAATTCGAGTTAGAGGGTTTGGAATTCATTTATGCATGCGTGATTGCTAATTTGTAGCAATCTAGTTCAGTTATTTCTAGTTGTATTCAGTTAAACAAGTTCTAACTATTGATAGAACTAGTTGGAGGTCAGTTGTGTAGTGGGACAATAGTATAACTCAAAGATCTTCCAATTAATTTATCAATCAACTCAAAATAGCTATTTCATGCAATGAATTTGATTTCCTCAGTTGTGGTGGAGATTCCAAGTTAGTGTAACATCAATTGTAAATTAGTCTTGAGTGTACATGTGTTTCATGCAATCAATGATCAATTCTTGGGAATTGTGCAATCAATTGGAGGGAAATTCCTAAAAAATAGGGTCCTAATTCCTCAAGATTTTCGCAAGGAAATAGGAGCTCAAGTGGAGGTATAAATGGACTAATTTTTGGTCAGAGCTTCTCAGCGAAAAGAGAGAAAGTTTATTCACTTGCAGGTTGAGCTCAAAGCGAGCAAGAAATTGTAATACATTCTTTATTCATCTAATTAATGGAAACATGATTAATGGGTTTTTACCAGTTTGTTTCCCCTAGATAAATCAATGAACTTGTGTATGTGATTGATGCACACTTGTGAATGTTGTTCTATATTGTGAATTAATTTCCGCATAGCATTAGAGTAGAAATGTGTCTCTTGATTTAGATTAAATTTCTTGTGTAATTGCAATTACATCACCTTATTCTACATATTTACAAACAAACAATATA
>APFE030157281.1:66337-100603 GCA_000404065.3 Pinus taeda
TATATTAATTGTGTGTGCGTGGGTGCGGGGAGGACCCCACGCTTATGAAATATTTGTAACATTTACTCCATTTTATTCTACATAAAAAATATGTGGTGGATCCGAGGGTGTAGTTGCGAGTGTGCCATGTGTTCGTTGATGTGGAAAAGCATATGAGAAATTTAAGGGTGCATGGGCATAAAATTTTAAAACGAAGTAGGGCTCGGAACAACTAAAGTATTGGGATAAGAGAGGACAGACTTTGCAAAGCCATAATTTTTCTCCCAAGAGTTAGAAATTTGGTCAATGAATAGTTAACAAAAAGGTAATCCGAGTAGAGTACAATGATAAAAGAAAAATTTTGGGTTAATGTCAAAATCCCACATAGATTTCAAGACAAAATTGCAGGAAGAATGAGGATAAAATTAGGCTTAACAGGTTAAACTACAAGATGAATAGTTAATAAAAACTATTGACAACAATAAAATTTTGGTAAACCTATAATTTGGAATTGGGTGAGAGTTTTGGAAGAAAATCTCACATGAAGGTACAAGCCTAAAAAGGTATAAATTGGTTGTTGTTAAATGCAAAGAAAGAAAGTCAAGGCAATATTCTTGAGTGATAATGTATCCAATCTTAAGGGATTTGAGTCAAATTCCTTGGCATCACAAAGTATGGATTGATTTGGCTAATAGAGGATTTTGTAAGGGAAAACTGGAAGTATATTTTGGGTAGAGGAAGCCATGGTACGAATTTTGGAACAAATGCAACACAATAAGACTTGATAGGTCATTCAAAAGAGTTTGAAGATACAACTAGGATGCTAATCCCTTGCCTACAAGGAAATTGTATTTATCTTGTGATTGTTAGAAAATGGATTAGGCTTAGTAGTTTACATAACCTTACATAGATTGATAAACTCATGTTATGAGGATTACCTGGAATGGTTATAAGGTTATAGTTATGATTTATTTGAAGATGTAAATCTCTTGAGACAATCATGCATTTGATTGGTTGCATTTTAAAATGGGCAGTACCCTATAGGTATGTCCATATTATAGGTCCTTAATTGCAGGTTATCCAAGTAGAAAATGTGTCAGGGGGTGGACATGTGGCATATTTAAAGGTAAAGGTTTGTCACTAAATAGGAAGCCAACAATGTCAAAAGGGTGGGCTTGCCCCTCCTATTGTAATGTAATCAAAATGAGAGGTAGAATTTGAAATATGGGTAGATTTTATGATGCAAGGTTGAGAAAAGGATCAGAGTTGTTGTTGTCACATATGAAATATTATTTGCTACCCGTTGATATTGGCCACAAAGAGAGAAATTGTACTATTAAAAAAAGAGATCAATAAGGGGGAATAATTGTGTAATAACACAAGACAGACAGTAGGAAAGCAATACACGTGGCTATAAATTAGGTTTGTTATAACCCTATTTTCCACTCCATTATAGTGAGAGAAACCTAAGTTCAACTTACCTCAGTTGTTTGGCTAAAATACATCCCTTTTCACCTTTTCTTTTACATATGTGATATTTATCCCATGTTTAAAGGGTGAAATTACATAATTGAGCAATTTCTCATAATTATTTTTCCAAAATATTATAATTATGAGATAATGTTTATTTCATAATTGAGATAATTGAGAAAAAGCTCATAATTGTGAAAAAGGTTTCTAGAGTTTTCCATTCCCAAGGAGATTAACTTGACTCACTTGTGTATGAGTTGGATAGGTTTCCATTATTGTAGAAGTTTCCTAACTTCTCAAGCCCCTAGGTGTCTAGATACATTCTCCTAGAGGGTATAATGAGCCTTTATAATCTCACCAAGAGGAAAGGGGGTTAGAGAAAGCATCCAAAATATAGCGTGAGAGAATTGTTGTACTGGTAGAGGAGACCATACTACAAGTTGGAGGAGAGGATCTTATTTTTTAGAAGGTATACATTTGATGTACTTTCATTTATATGGTTAATAAAAATCTATGTTTGTTCCCCTTATATCAGTTTTGCAGTAATTTATGTGTGATTTATAGATGTTTTGAGTTGACAATCTTCTACAGAAGATCACTTGTCGTCTATGTTTGGTTGATTTTGTGTGTAGGCTTTGGATTGAGAGTGGATGAAATATATCATTTGATTGGAGCGCAAGGACTCTACATCAAGCCCAAAGCCCTTCACAACTTTCAAGGAGTCAAGGTACTTGCTCATACTTTGTAGCATCTGAAATTGCATCAAACTGCATGCATGACCATATGGATTGAGGATTGATATTAGATGGTATTAGCCATTCTATTTTGCTATATAGTGATCTCAATTAGGCATGAGATCACCAAGCAATAAATCCTTGCATAATGAAATGTAAAAAGGTTTGTGTCAAGGATATCACAAGGACTGTGACAAATTATGATATTTCTATAATAGAATCACATACATGTTTTGTTGCAGTGATACAAGTGGTATAACTAGGTACATGTCGTATTAGGCGGTATAACTAGGTACATATGGTATTAAGTGGTATAATCAAGTAAAAGTGGTATGGAAGGGACACAAGCGGTATAATAGATTTCCTATAGGGAATAATAGGTTGGCAACAGGTTGTACCAGATAAGTCACAGGTAGTTACAGGTATTTTACAAGTTATAATAGTGCCATGGGTAGGTAATAAATTCCCTTTATCACTTGTCTCCAAAGGTGTCCTTATTGTAACCTCCCTTACTGACCTCCTTTATCATTATCATGCCATGATAGGGTGATGTCACCTACTGAAATTCACTCATTACAAGACCACATCAGTCCCATAATCACCTATTCTACTTTTTCTCATGTGAGGCTTCCTATGATGGGATATTGCACAAGAATGAAGAGAAACCTATGGATTGTGCAGTGAACAAAGCTAGGATGATAAGGGTGAGGTTTTGGGATCTATAACTATTTAATTCACAATCTCTAAGGAGAAGGGAAGTAAAGTGGACTATGTAGTGGGAAAGTTTAGTTAGCAACAGTGGAAAGAGTAGGCATTGTAACTATGCAGTACATAGTGGCTGAGGGAGAGACTCAATGATTGCAAAGTGTAGATATTTCTTGTAGATTCAAACTGTCGATTGTAATACGCTAAAACATTTGACTTGAATCTAATATACTCATCAACAAAAATAATAAATGATCGATTAAATCATCAAGCATATAAGAGAAGGAATTCAATCACACATAACACAATGATTTTTTGGGGAAAGCCAGAGCTAAAACCCTCGCTATCTATATATTTTATTAATCATAAAATATGAGAAGATTATAATTCTTTTATCAAGCCCAAGAAACATTTGTACTATTTCTATATATCTCAATGCTTCCTAGACAAGCTCAAGCCAATACTTAGCTAATTATGTTGCCTGCCAAGCTCATATTTCCTTGCGTTGTTCCCTTGGGAATTAGCCCATATTTAATTGGGAAATCCCACAATTATGAATTGTGCAATCCTCATAGGCCTTCCTCTAATTGCATGCACCACCTATATAATTTAGATGATTTTACAACTGATAGTACACCATCCCTAAACTTCACTATCAATTGGGTCTTTCTTTGATCTGACATGCATGAATTAATTATGAGTGAATCTTCACTTTACTGATCACTGTATGTTACATCCCACTACCGCAAGTTACACCCCACTATAGTCTGTTACAACCAACTATAGTAAGTCACACCCCACTACAGTAAGTCACACCCCAGTATGCTAAGTCACACCCAGCTATAGTAAGTTACACCCCACTATAGTAGGTTACGCCCCGTTGTTGTTGTTTCCACCTCATTGTTTCTGATCTCCCACTAATTACTCCATTAGTTGGAACTAGTTTAACTGAATTTAACTCAGTTAGACTTAATTAAATATTTACAACTCAAAATAAACTCAACTAGCGCTCCTAATTTTAGAAGACACTCTGCATGACTCTAGTTAGACCCTCAGCTTGAATCAACTGAGCTAACTAAGTCAAATTAACTTAGTTAAATATTACAAGTCATCATGATATCTGGAATTACAATTTAATTTCTAATTTAATTCATGGAAAAATTAAATTAGGATTTTCTTATTGCATTTTCAACACTCCCTCTCAACAAGAAAGGGATTATCTGCTACCCCAGTACTGCCTCTGTAGAATGTAATCTAGCAACGTGGTTCTCCTCTACACAAAATCTTGTAGATGATGATACTGGATGTCGATATTCTTCGACTGATCATGAAAAATTGGATTCTCAAAGAGTTTGATACAAATATGATTTGCACAATAAAACATTGTAGGATCCATCCACTAACCAAATAACCCAAAAAGGATCTTCCTCATCCAGATAGCCTCATAAGCTTCTTAGCCATCATCCATGTACTATGCTTCTGCTGAAATGAGTGCAACTGATCTCTGCTTCTTTTTGTATCAAAAAAATGTTGTTGACCTAATACTGAAGATTCCCCCTGATGTGCTCTTCGTGTTAGTTGGATTCTCTGCCCAATTTGCATCTATGAAGCCTTGAAGCTTCACTCCCTCTGTCTGTCTGTACCAAAGACCAAACTGAGTGGTGCCTCTGAGGTATATCAACACATGTTTAGCTGCCTTCTAATAGAGTTTGGTTGGCTTAACCATGGCTTGACTAAGCTAGTTCACAGAAAAACACATGCTTGATCGTGTGTTCACCAAATATATAAGTGAACCCACAAGCTATCTATAAATAATAGCCTCTGCTACTTCACCTAAAGTATCATCTTCCTTCCTCCAATTACTTGTTAGAGGAGTCTCCATGGGTTTCCTTCTCTCCATGTGGAATTTCTTCAATATCTCGTTGGAATAATTTCCCTGAGAGACAAACAATTCCCCATATCCTTTCCATACTTCCATACCAAGAAATTGATACATGATCCCCAAGTCCTTAATCCCAAATTATCTTGCAGAATCCTCTTTGCAATATTTTATCAACTTCTAATCACTTGTTAGAATAAATCATCAACATATGATACTATAATGAACAATTTACCTTCCACCATAATATGGTAAGGGTTCACATCTACTTCACTTTTTGTGAAGTCCAACCCGATGAAATAGTTTTCAATCCTGGTGTGCCAAGCATGGGGTCATTGTTTTAGTCCACACAACACTCGCTTGATGTTACACAACATTTTGTCACTATCCCTATACTCCCTTTCTATGATCCTGGAGGACCTCTACAGTGTACCCGACATGCTTTCCCATCATGAATAAACTCCTAGTATGTCCCTCTTCATGAGCAGAATAATTCCCCTTTGTATCATTTCCAAAGAATCTTCCTTCTTTCCCAATTTACAAGACCGGTGCTACTGACCAATTTTCTCCTCACGCTGATTTACAAAGGTTGAAACTAACCCTCGCGCCGATCGGATCAGCTAAGCCGTTTTCCAGTCACGTCGATACTCTTTTGGAAGGTTTTTTAAATAAGGAGCCAAAGCTTCCATGTCTAGAAGCTTCATAACAAAAGTCTAGTAGATGGTTGGGCTGGATAGAGATGATGAAATCAATTTGGGCTCCTTTCCCCTATTAGGATGGAACAACCTCAAGAGATAATACCTTCTTCCATGATTAGAGGAACCATCTCCCATCCATCCAAGCTATATAAACCTCTCTTTTTCCAAGCAAAAGCTAGTTGGAGATTTGGAGCAAGTGTGAATAACCAACAAGTAATTTATAGCTTATATCTTTCTAGTGTGTGTTTGAGGGAGAATAGTGTAATTTTGGATAGTTTTGAGACTAGAGGGAAAGAGGCCTTAAACTTCCATTTGTTGGGGCTATCCATGAAGTGTTAGCAAAAGTTTGGGAACCCGAATACGTTGGAGGAGACCAGCAACGTCAAGGCACCAGTTGTAATCTCTTTTTGATTTATATTAATGCAACTATCGATTGATTTCCTACATGAAGTGTCATTTTAAATATTTATGGCTTAATTTTCCTTCACCTATTAAGTAGGCTGAATATAGTATTGCATGCTATCACGTTTGTTGTTGATGTTGTTTTTGTTTGCTTGTTTCAAGTATTCGAAGGAAGGAAACAAAATATAGCTAGAGTGAGGAAGCAGGATCATCACCAAGCGGAATAGCGTTCTAATAGGTAGGCCCTCTTAATTGATTCTAGCTTAAGGAGATTTTCCATATATTTTTTGTTTGTGGCTAGACCCGCTCTCTCGAGCTAGAGGAATTGTTTGTGTCCGCACTGAGAATTTACCTGTATCAAAAACAGGCTATCGTACTAGTGATCCAATCCTTCTATTTGATTGATTTTCATTTTATGTTTTTATGTGAACTTTTCTAGTATCACCATTTCCCTTTAGTGTTCTCTGCTTTGCCTAGTTTACTGCTCTGAGCCTAAAATTTACATTGGCAAGTCTGGCCTTAACCTTTGAAATTTTTTATTTTTCTCCTTGAATCCTTGGTCAACACATTTATTTTTTCTGACAATCGTGTCGATCAGCACAAGTTTCTAAAAAACAGTCGCATCGACCCCCTTTTGGCATATGTTGCATGTTAGGAAGTCACATCGATTCCTATAGGTGAAGATCAGGGTTCACCCTAGATCATATCCAATGTGTCTTGCCCTTCAATTTTATGTCTCTCAACTTGTTGTAACTGTGTTCTCCCTGGCTGGAAAGCTCTTTTATCTCGGTTTGTATGATTGGTTGATTTTCATTTCCTTCACTTGGTTTTTTGAGTTCTTAGATGGTGTATAACCCTAGGACATCTAGGTCATCACCCATTCACTTGTTTTCCTGCTCAGAAAGTCAAGTCTATAGTCGAATTTTCTCCTTGCATTTTGTTTGATTAATCCTTTTGTTGCTTCGATTTCCATTTAACAAGTTTGAAAAGTTTCGTTTAGTGTTTGAGCATCTCTTTTCAGGCACAGATCACATTGCCCATCTTGTTTTTGGTTCAACATTTTCTTCATTAGTTTTGAAAGGAATTCTCTTTTATGCTCACTTGTGATTGATTGTATTGCGAATGTTTCATTGAAGTGTGAAGTGTTTGAGAAAGATTCATTCCATCATTTCATTGAAAAATACATAATTCTATTTTACTGCATCAATATGTTACATTAATTAGCATCATTGAAGGCTATTGTTGCATCGTCACTTGCATTGGAAAAGAAATGAATTCTCTTTATTAGACAAAGGGCTACTTGAAGTGCATTTTATAGGAAAGTTAGGAATTAGAAAGAGTTTTGCATTATTCTTGTCTTCAAAAGGAGAAATAGTGAAAAATCATTTTGCTTTCAATTGCTTGTTTTGTTTCATTTGAGTGTAATTTCTACTCTCATTAGTGTGGACAATTCATTGAATTGAAAGGGTCCTGTCTCATTTAGTTGCATATAGGTGTTTTTGAGTCACATCAATAAGGCCTGAAAGCCGACACATAATTTCAAGTTAAAATCTAAAATGTACTCAATTAACCTAAGGCACATTTGAAATCTAACAAACACATCTTAGAAGGTCTAAGCTAGAGACGTGTTCCGGTGTCTTAAAACCTACTAGCTGTAATTCGCTTTGGCACTAGATAGTGCTACTATGGACTTGTACTCCTTGTACCGTCAATTATATAAAGGATGACCCCACTTGGTTGCAATCCTTTATCCATAGGAAGCCGGGATTACCACCTTGTAAATGTGATACACCGAACACTACATTCGGGGAGATTGTCTGCATGTACTTCTCGGTTCATTAGGAGTTATTCTGGAGTTCACGGTTACCTGGTAATCCTTTTTACCTAGATCATCCTAAGTAGTCATTTTGATCTTTTTGAATCCATAAATAGAAAATATCACACAAGCGCTTGTCCTTTCAAGCTCATTTCAAATAGAAAGTAATAGAGTCACCTTTGCTTCTTTCTCGACTCTTGAATCATGAAAGAGCACCAATTTGTTTTTGCATCATAAAAAATTGTTGCCCACAATATTATAACATCCCTGTTAGTATTTTTTAGACTACATCATGAGTATACCTTTAAATACATTTTAAAGCCCTTGAAATCGATCCCTCTTTTGGTTATTTGAGACAAGATCATCATGGTTGAACCAACTGGTTTTCCTAGTTCCTCTTCCTCTCCTCTCTCTGAAAGATTGTCTGAGGAGCCTTTTCCTGAATTGCCACAGTCGCTAGAGGACCAAGGTGTTGAGCTTGGAATTATTCTAAATATTCAACCTTTTTCATCTCATCCTCCCTGTTCAGATACTAGGTCACTTTCTAACATTGTCCCGAAATCTCCAAATAACCCTATCCAGACTCTCGAGAATCCACCAACTTCTGAAGGTCACCTTGGACTAGTTGTTTATCCTTTGAATCCTTTATTCAATCCTATTGTGATATCACCACAGTGTCCATACAATTTGTACAATCACTCGGGTATTACTTTGGAATTATCCCCTCGAACATCTCAATTGTCTGTCATCATCTATTTTCACCCATGGAATCAGAAGGTGAAATCCCAGTCTCCTCTCCAAGTCACTCAGAGGTTTCCAATCTACGCACAGTCGATGAGAAGGAATATCCTTTCCCTCCTAAAGGTTTCCCTTACATGGGAAGCATTCTGACTAGCATTCATCCTAAGTTACCGTGTAATTACGTGACTTTCAAGGATGCCTACTGCCTCATCATTGTATCACAACTCTATTTGGGCATTTGGCACTATGCCTACCACAAGTCATTCATTTAGAACCTGACCACCCAACAAACGGTGATTTCTGCGGTCACTTCAATCCCAATGCAACCCATCATTCCCAATCCTCTTGTTTTTTCGGTCCAAGTGACCCATCTGGTTCAATCAGAAATCTCGAGTCATGTCGCTTTTAGTTCTTCGATCCCTCTAGTAAGTGGACAAGTTGTTTCACCGCCTGGGCGATAGAGTCCAAATGTTTTTATGATGTCTGGCACAATCAATGTGAGTGGCTCACAACCTCACATGGTTGGGATGAGCCAACCCTCTTCAGGTGCCATTTCAAATATTATTGGTCCTGCCGGATCAAGTAATGTCCAGTACCAATAGCCTAATGTTGGTTCGTCTGGGTTAAGTCATGTCCAGTACCAATAACCCAATATTGGCCCATCTTGGTCAAGTCACATCCAGTACCAGCAGCCCAATATGGCTCAAGGTTAGTATCAACCTTCTTATGTTCCATATGGTTCACAAGTGATGGCGAATCCATCATAAATCCATCATCCTAGACCCTATGTCCATCCTGGTCCATCTGTCACGCCTAGTGGGTATGGCCAGATATAGTTCGGGAGCTTTCAAGCTATCATTCTGGGAACTGTTCAAGTACCTTTGCAGCAGCAAGGGAAACCTTCATTGCAGCAGAGGCCATCCATCTAGCAGCAAGGCCAGATCATGTTGCAACAAGGAAAATTGCAACAACCGAAGGGGAAACCCTCACAACTGTTGCATCAAACCATGTAACCGTAGATGTAGTACGCACCATAATCCTCCCAGCCTATGCCTTCACAAGATCAATCTCTACAGTCGCAGGGAAAATCTTTACAGCAGCAAGGTCAACCCTTGTAGCCACAAGGTCAACCTAAGCAGAAGCAACCCTTATACTCGTATCAATAGGGGCAACCCTTGCAAGGGTAGGGTTAGGGTCAAGTCCTGCAGCAACAGGCACAGAATCCTTATGTCCAAGGGCAATAGGTTTAGCGTCCTTTTGTCCAAGGACAGCAAGTCCAAAATCCTTATGTTCAAGGACAGCGAGTCCAAAATCCTTATGTCCAAGGACAGCAAGTGAAAAATCCTTATGTCCAAGGACAACAAGTCTAATACCCGTTCATCCAGTGGCAGTAGGGCCAAAACCCTTATGTTCAGGGACATCAGGTGCGAAATCCATATGTCCAAGGCTAGCAGGCTCAAAAGTATTTTAACCAGTATGTTGCTTATCAATAGCCTCTGGCCAGACAGTTTCAAGGCTTTCAAGGTCAGAATCCTCCCTACGGGTAAGGTAATCTACAGTGGGGGAAAAGTCAAATACCTTATGGACAAAACCCTCCACTTTGGGGACAAAAGCCTTACTAGCAGGGATGGGTCCCACTAGTTGGACCCCCTTATCAACCTCAAATGCCTTTCAATACCCAATTTCCATTCTTGGCTATGCTGGAATTGCCAGATGTATCTAAACTCACGAATGATCCAATTCTTCATTCACCATACTGGCCTTCGGTTCCATCCAAGATTCTGAGCTATTGTCCAAAGTTTGAAGGAAAAGCAAAAGAGGACCCTCAAGCCCATGTGATGACATATCACCTCCAGTGCTCCTCGAATTCCTACATTGATTATTCCATTCGTCTTCATCTTCGTCTTTTCCAATGAACTCTTACAGGAGATGTAGCCAAGTGGTATATCGAGCTCCCTTGAAATACCTATCATGAATTTAACACTTTCGTCATGGCCTTTCTCATGCATTTCCAGTTGTCGGTTCGTTATGAAACTGGCACCCATCTATTAACGGCACTCAAGCAAGACACAATGACTCACATCTCTGATCACATCTATGAATGGAGACATAGGCATCATGAGATTAAGTTTGAAATTACTGATCAATTGTTGACCGAGTGGTTCACCAAATCATTTGTCAACAAAATTGTTGAGGACATTTCTATGGGTGGATGCGTCACTAAGGAACAAGCCATCATGCGTGCCCAGTATCTAGACCTTGTCTATTCACAGTTCAGCACATTATATTATGTGTTAGCTGACGCGCACGGACCATCATCTGATCTGACGACATCTAAGTCTCCTGATACCCCTCATGTTGATGGAGTAATTGGTTTAGTGAATCAAACCCCTATGAAATCTTCTTCCAAATAGAAGTCAGTCTCCAAAACTACTCCCAATGACTCCTCTCACAATGCATCTAGCCTTGGTAAAACCTTGGAGGTTCACGCTGTCCAGTCTACCACAACGGATAAATACTTTAAAGGTAAGAAGAAAGGCAAAGGTAAGGGTAAAGCTGATGCCCCAAAACAAGATCCTCCTAAATGACCTGTTGGTGATGCTTCCCAATAGAAACCTAAGTATCCATGCCTCATCTGTGAGGAGGATCACTATACTAAGGGTTGTCCCAGACGGTTTGAAAATAGTCATTTGCTCACAGGGACCCCAGTTGTTTTGAAAGAGCCCTTTCCTCGAGTTCACAAGTGTTCATGATGAGTACCTCGATCAACGTGGCTACCAGGTCAAAATATTATCAAACACCTACCTCGTCAGCAGGGAAAGAGAAAGAAGGTACCCCTTCTTCTTTCACCCTGTCCAGTTCTAGTCCAACCTAATCCTGATTTCTCTATTCGACCACTTTCTCGGGGTGTGATTCGAAAGTCCTCATACAATCCCAATGCTTGAGCCACTCAACATTATAACATTGTTGAATATTTGGCTCAAGCACCATCAGCTATGTCTGCTCTTGAGGTCCTTCAAAGTTGTCCTTCTCAGCAGAAATCATTATTGTCGGCTATTGGGGGCATTGATCTAGCTGACTCTAATCTCATCTGTTTTGACCTGGAAAATCACGTTCCACATTTACCTCATCAGATTTCCTTTCTCATCCAGGTAATCATAAATGAGAAAACAATTCATAGGACCTTCATCGATGAAGGTGCTTCTACCTGCATCATGTCTGTCACTTGTTGGAAGGAAATTGGTTCTCCTACTCTGAACCAGTCCCCTAACACTTTCGAAGCTTTTGACGAGTGTGATTCATGACCATTTTTTTTACTTCCCAACCTTGCCATTACCTTGGAGGGAAAGATGGTACATGTCGAGGTAGAGATCGTTGACGCTAATCTTAACTGCAATCCTCTACTTGGACAGAGCTGGACCCATTCAATGCATGCTATAGCCTCCTCCCTCTTTCAAATTATTCGTTTTCCCCATCAAGGAAGATAGTCACAGTCAACCAACTATCCTTCTTTGCCTCTTCATCCTTGGATGGCAAGGTTCCATGTGTCAAGCACACCAGTGCTCCTTATGAGAGTGTGGGTGTAGGACTTTTCAAAGATCCTGCCTTGATGGGCATATTTCCGCTCTCACCTCCCGATGTTGCCTTTGTCAACATTATTTCAGTCAATTTTGATCCTTGGGTCATTCCTTCACCGAATCTTGTTGATACATGGGGTGAGGTTATGTCATTTAGTCCCGCTGAAATTGATTACGTGGATATTGTTTCGGCTTCACCTTTGGTATCCTCTAATCATCCTATTTTGAGTTCATCTCTCGACATCTATTCTCACCCTCTGTGGCCTGGTTCCAGCCTGGCAGGCATGCCTATGTGTCCTGATAAATTCTCTTCTCCACTTCATATTGACATGTCAGTTTCTCCTAACATTGTCAAGATATTTCAACTAAGGGCACCTTTATCTCTTCATAGATACAGGTTTTTTCTCCCTCCCTAAGTTTTTACCGATTTTCCATTATTGCAATGGATTTGTCATCTGACTCGTAACCCTCCCTCACCTAGGGGGCATGGGGGTACAATCTTATATGATTTCTACTCTATTATTTGTCCGATTCGATGCTTACTCGTCTTGTCAAAGGTAAAACTCTGTTTTTCATCTGTGTTAATTGATTACCCGAGTCCGAACATGGACTCTCTCAAAAATTACTATGCTTAGGTCATCTTTCATGGTTACTTTTGTCCAATATTGTGTCATTCATTTTTGTACAGTGTGGTTTGGTGTGTTATTTTGCAAGCATCTTCCCTACTTATTATTTGTTTTCCTGATTTACAAATGTCAGTGTCTCCTCACATTAGTTTCGTTGATGGTGCTTGCCATAGTACCCAGAATCTATCATCCGTGGCATGGGCCATTTATGACCCCCATGGTGAGTTGATTAATCTTCAAGGTATGTGTTTAGGTCGAACAACTAATAACATCATTGAGTATAGCGCAGTTATCGAATTATTGTCTGAAGCTATTGCTCTTGGCATCCAGGAATTGGTTTTCAACCTTGATTCATAGCTTGTTGTTCTTCAACTTAATGGGAAATATTCTATCAAAAACCATCAGATATTGAGAATGTATCTACGTATTCATCTGCTAGAGAGAAATTTTGATTACATTATATATCATCATATTCCTCAACACATGAATACATTAACAGATGCATTAACTAATTATGTGTTGGATAGACATTTGTGAAACATGTAACAACTCAAAAAAAAAACTTTTGTATGATAGTAAGAAAGGAAGTACAGCATATGTGTGTGTGTGCCGGTAATGTTTTTAATACATCAAAACCTCAAAAAATAATATCTGTGTTTGAAATAAATTGGTGGCTCGTAGGCCTTACACATTCATGGCTTACAAGCCTCAAAAATTTGGAATTCTAGACCTATGCACTAAACAACATGATGCTCATGATAGCATGTAACTGCACGGACTACGCGAGTCAACAGTCGGCAAATCCGATCTGACACCCCACCGTATGCCTCTGGTACTGGCGTGGGGCATCAGCCATCTGAGCATACTCTGGGATCCCATGGGTCAAACCCTTGAGATTCTACGCAATCTACTCCTCATTGTCACTTCCCTCCTGATAAGGAGTGACATCAAACTAACGAGCAACACGCTTGGTGATCGGGTATATCCTAGTAAGGAATTCTGGTCCAACATCTGCATTCATAAAATCAAAGTGTCATGAACACATATATTTCAAAAACAATAAAAAACATCAAAAAATTAAAAATTGTTTGTTTTTACCTCCATCATTAAAATCCTCCCCTTCTAGGAGCGGCATATCCAAATCTCCACTAAAGTTGGTACTGCTATAAGGCCAATCCTCCACTACGATCAGCTGTCATCATAGCCATGAGAAAAATGCAAGCTTATAAGACATCTATTGGCCCCCCATAACCCCAGGCATCAACTCGATCTAACGAACCATCCATGGGTCTCGTGGCATTAGTGGATATACCTCAGCGAGATAGTATTGGAACATTGACACTTATTCTAGGAAGAAGGTCACTAGCACAGATCTAAAGTAAAACTAATTCAAGTTTCCTGCCTTAGATTTTGATAGCTAGTGCTTCATATTTATTTTCATAGATTTCAACCAGTTAAATATGGTGAGCATCGTGCAGTCGATAGCATACTGAAACTTCGACTTGTTGGTCTCATGTAGCACTTGGGACCCATACACTCTTTTGATGGTCAACAATAGCACTCTCAACACAAGATCCAAAATAGTCATAATCTTGATCTTGCCACTTTTAGATTTGAGAGCTTCTGGGAAATATTCGGCAAGTAGCATAGTCACACTTGCCCCAATCGGCCTCAACCCATATAGGTTGACTAGTTCGCCTCTCTAGGACAGTCCTGTGATGAAATAAATGTTTGAAGACTCCAAATCCAACTCTTGGTCACCAATGATGAAAATTTACCGATTCACATCCCAGAGACTGATCAGGTACCATAACAACTTGGATTGGGCCCGTAGACTTGGTGTAAGAAAGAATTTGAATATCCCACAGTTCCTCAAAGCCACCAATCAATTTGGATCAACTATTGCTTGAGTATCAATATCCCTATTCTCATGTTCTTTCCAATCCACCATTTTTCATGATTTATTCCTACAAAAACCATGTAATCAAGTCAATGATCATCCTTGGCTAGAAAAATTTGGGTTCAAACAGTCGAATTGAGCAAAAAATGAAAATTCTTTGCTCATGATGTCGGTGTGATGGTTTTAAAAACAGTGGCACCGACGATGTGGTTGGCAGTTTTAGCAACCCCTGATCGACGCAATTCCATGTCCGAAAATCGCTCCAACTGAGGGCGAAATGTTTTTGCCAAAAGCTCCCGATGAAACCAAAAAATACATTAAAATAGGAAAAATTAGTATGAAAAATTGAAAATGGAGCTTAAGGTTTTGGCTCTTACCTGCAACTGATGGCTTGGTGAATGACCTCCCAAATCTCCCACAATCTACTCTAGAAAAATTAGGGCACAAGTGGGTAAAAATCTCTTCACATAAAGATAAAATGGTAATTGGTAAAAAATAATTAATTTTGCCTCATTTTATTCATTTTTTCATGAAATATTAGGGTTTTTGAGTATTTTTTGACCTATTTTGCATCAGAACTGGATAATGCATTTACCTTTCTTGTGTAGTGACAGGTAATGGATTGTCAGTGATGGTACTGGAGTCATGTTTCAATTCTTTTCTCGACTCATAAATCTCAAATGAAAATATCGCCAAGTATTTTTCCCTTTTTTGACTCGTAAAGAGAATAAAATGGGGGGTCTTCTTTCAAGCTCTTTTTCGACTCTTAAACATGAAAATACTTCTGAGATATTGACGGTTTGAACTCGTAAAAGGCTACGAAGTGTCATGCACCTGATATACATTTACCCCTTTTTCTGGCTAGGATGCACTCTTTATGAAGAAGGTACTACTTGACTGAAATGGTCAAGCGGTTCTCTCAAGTATCGTTTTCTACCTTTTCGGGCTCAAGAGACACAAATGTACGAAAAGGGACCATGTGGAGTTTTCCTTTCCATGTCTTTTTCAAACTCTCTAAACATGGAAAAGATACCAAGTTACACCTTTGTTGGACTTGTTAAAAAATTAAACAACATTGGATTCATCGCCATGACGAACGTGAGATTCTCCTTCCTAGGGCTCATTAAAATTGTTAGGTTAGATTCGTCTAAAGGATTAACTTACAATGCAAGCATATGCTATCCCCTTCAAGCTTGTAATAAAAAATAATTGGGGTACCTGCCAGAAATGGTGGGGGGAAATTTGGAAATTTGGTCAGTCGTGTCAGCAACTCACTCTTGAACATGACACTTTATTCTTCATGTTGGGATGGGATATCCTCATTTTAATTTGAATTTCCTGGGTTGGGCCACTCATTCTTACCTTCCATTTGATCTCTACCATGTCCTCATGACCACTGATCCTATGGACCCAAAAGTTGCCAAACTCCGAAATCATGTCGTTGATATGTTCAAGAGTTAGTCCTTATGTAGTTACACTTACTCCCGATTCTCTGTATCATCTGAAATCATTTGCATCCCTTTGTCTCCTGTCAATGATGTGGGATACATCATGGACCTCCTTCGCGATCACTTTCGGTCGACATCAACTTATTATCTTGGAATCTGGCTGAGAGACTCCCTTCCTATACCTTAGATCTTGCATGCCCTAATGGCAAGTTATTTGCACTTGACGACAAGTTCACATAATTGGCTTTCAATCGGGTGATTTCATGGGTGTTCAACATTAGTTCCTTTATTCACATTCTATGAACTGTGCTACCTATACCTTGAGAGCCATTGTCATTATTGGTGGTTTCTCTCGCGCTTGTTAATAGCTCACATCATTGACCAGTAATCAAGCGACTTCCTAGCATGTTCGACTTCAACACATTCATTCACATGTTAGGATTTTCACTTTGATTGGGTTGTTTGGAGCGTAATACCCTAGGCTAAGATTACACAAGTCCAGGTTGCGAGGTGATGTGACATGGTCATGTTGATATACATGTATCTTTCAGATGGATGGTTGTGACCATACCATGAGTTGTTATATGTGATCCTTCTCATTATTGGATGGGTGCGACCATACCTTCATTTCATTATGATCCTTTATGATGGATGGTTGCACCCATACCTTGGATCCATTTACATGATCATTCTTTGGATGGTTGCGTCCATACCACGATTCATGTACATTATTAAGAGTTTTTAGCAATTTATATGTATCTATGCTTGCTTGTAGGTTTTCTAATGATGAACTCTGGTTCCCCGCTTCCACTTGTAAAGCATTTCACCCCCCACTCTAGTTCAGATTCCACAATTTAAGGGGCATCTATTACATAGCATTTTGTGACTGTCCTTGTACTCCCAGTTTATGATCCTATAGGAAATCTATATTGCACCCGACATTCTTTCCCATTATGAAGAAACTCCCAGTATGTCCTCTTCATGAGAAAAATTATTCCCCTTTACATCATTTCCCAAGAATCTTCCTTCTATCCCAATTTACAAGACCAGCACTACTGACCCATTTTCTCCTCATGTCGATTTATAGAGGTTGAAACTAACCCTCACGCTGATCAGATTGGCTGAGCCCTTTTCCAGTCACATCGATCCTCTTTTGGAAGGTTTTTTAAATAAGGAGTCAAAGCTTCCATGTCTAGAAGCTTCGTAAGGCAAGTGTGGTAGACGGTTGGGTCAAATAGAGTTGAGGAAATCAGTTTGGGCTCCTTTCCCCTATTAGGATGGAACAACCTCAAGAGATAATACTTTCTCCCATGATGAGAGGAACCATCTCCCATCCATCCAAGCTATATAAACCTCTCTTTTTCCCAAGCAAAAGATAGTTGGAGTTTTGGAGCAAGTGTGAATAACCAACAAGTCATTTATAGCTTATAGCTTTCTAGTGTGTGTTTGAGGAAGAATAGTGTGATTTTGGTTTGGTTTGAAACTAGAGGGAAAGAGGCCTTAAACTTCCATTTGTTGAGGCTATCCATGAAGTGCTAGCAGAAGTGTGGGAACCCAGCTACGTCGAAGGAGACCAGCAATTTCAAGGCACTGGTTGTAATCCCTTTATGATTTGTAGTAATGTAACTATCGATTGATTTCCTACATGAATTTGTATTTTACATCTTTATGGCTTAATGTTCCACGACCTATTAAGTAGGTTGAATACAATATTACATGTTGTCACGTTTGTTGTTGTTGTTGTTTTCTTGTTTTAGGTATTCGAAGGAAGGAAATGAAAGATAGTTGGAGTGAGGAAGTAGGATCATCACCAAGCGGAATAGTGTTCTAAGAGGTAGACCCTCTTAATTGATTATAGCTTAAGGATATTTTCCATAGATTGTTTGTTTGTGGCTAGACCCACTCTCTCGGGCTAGAGGAATTGTTTGTGTCCACACTAAGAATTTCCCTGCACCACACTTGAGGCTACACACATGTGACTCTCTGTTGAAGGTATCAAATCCTTCCAGTTTCTCAATATACACCTCTTCCTCAATGATATCATTGAGGAATGTTGTCTTCACATCCATCTAATGTATATTCCATCCCATCTATGCCGAAAATGCTAGAATATATCTTATTGAAGAGTACCTTTCTACTAGAGCAAAGGTCTCATCGTAATCAATTCCCTCCACTTGTTAGAAACCTCTGGCTACAAATATGGCCTTGTGTTTCTCTACACTCCCATTTTCTACTTTCTTTACCTTGTAATTCCATATGGAAATCACCACTGACTTGTCTTCTAGTCTTGGGACCACTTCCTAAACATTTTTTATGATAATGGAATCACACTCCTCAACCATGGCATCAACCCATATTAGTTGTTGTACTGCTTCCTTGAATGAGGATGGATCAACCTCTACACTCTTGTTCATCATATCCATATAGTCAATGTATTGATCTGGTGACCTCCTCTACCTACTTTGCAATGTGGGGTCTCCCACATTCTCTCTAGCATCATGCATCAATCTGTTATCCTCTCTGGTGCGCTTCCTTCCATCTCTGGAAGTCTCTTCATGAGTGGGTGCTTCCACTCTCTACTCCTCTACATGTGGCTACTCCACATCATCCTCAAGTTCCTTTGGAGCTAAAATCTCCTCATCTGCATGTAACTGAATCTCCCTCTAGGGAACATTGTAGGTTTTAACATTGTACATAAATTACCTACAAACGAATTCTTAAAAGATAGAAAATATACAATGGTGAGAAACATTAAACAAATACACATAGATTTTCCCCTAGATCCTAAAACCATGACTACCAGATTGATTTTTCATTATATTCCTTTCAATGTTATAATACATATATATACATGTCTAAGCATTCATAAACCCCAATCCATTAACCTTGGATTAGAACATAGTCGTAGCTCCCTTGAACAGATCTACAAAATACCATGGACAAAAAACCATCATGCCCAAAACCATGTTTGAAACCCATGAAAAAAACCATTGCTAGGTCTCCACCTAATATAGGGTCCAAAAAAATATTTCCCGGGGCATTTCCCCAGACCCCATATAGGGGGGTTGTGTTGTGTTGTACAACAACCCCCCATTTCATAAAGTTTTTATACAAAATCATAATATGAAATGGGTTGCTTTTAAAATAAACTTAGATGTGTAAATAAATTGGTACTAACCCATCATAAGAAAAACCCTTATCAAAAGGCTTATTGTAAATGAAAAAATTTAAAATCCTTTTGAATAGAAATAAAGTATGGCTTTAAAATATTATAAAATTCTTCGTTATTGCGATAAAGAGATCGCAAGATTGCATATCACAATAACAAAGGAAGCATGCCCAAGAATACATTCATTCTCTCTGATCCAAAAAGCATATCGCAATCAGATATCGGAAAAGGTAAATGCCAAAGCAGTAATGTAATAGAGCCTCTCAATTTCTCCGATGTGATTAAGCGCATCGCCATCAGCAATCAGCTATAACAAGTCAACACATGATGGAAGGAAAACTTGAATCCTCCGATGCGATAAAGCATATTGCAATCGACGATCAGTGAAATCACATTGACACAGTAATAACTCGAATCCATTCCCCGATTGCGATGCATTAATGAGGCGCATATCTCGAGAGCATATTTGCATGCATCACCTTTTGGTAATCGGAGATGTTTGAAACAAGCATTAAAGACTTTCCTTTCACGTTACCAATTTCCGATTTGTGAATTATCATTGATTATCCATCAGAGAAATCTAAGCCGCGCTTGAATGAATCATTCAACATATAAATGACATAATGGACATTTAAAACCTCCTTTACCATGATTGACAGGTTAAACAGCTAATCAATGAAGTAGTTAAGGGTAGATCTTCTCCTTAGATTTTATTCGCGGCAATATTACTATAATCTATTATCACCTACTGATCGACGTAACTCTTTTCCATTATCATATTGGTCTATAGTAGCGTTTCTCTGTATCATGGTTTTTCCAATCGCTTGTGCAGAACTCTGCTGAAATCAGAAATTTGAAACAAATGGGAAAGAAATCAAAGAAATCTATAGCAGCGGCTCCTACAGCAGTAGTGCAGCTAGCCAAGGATCCCAGACCAAGAAAAAAGGGGTTAATCTCAAACACTACGTTCCTCGGTCTTGGAAATACTAGCTGTGAGAGCATTTACAATCTAATAGAAGCAGAGGAGCCTGAGGAAATATCAGAGGAGGCCACAGCTGACTCAAGTAACAAATCAGAAGCATCCCTCAAAGATTTAGCCTGTTCATATTTGCACATAATAGCAACACGAGAAAAAATCCTCCCATATACTGACGTAGTGAGATGGGTGGTAGAGGAAATTCCATTTTCGAACAAAACATTTTGCACAGTTGACGGGAGGATATTTGGCTCGTTCCAGCCTGATGATCTAAGGAAAATGTATCACTTACCTGAGCCTAAAAAGCAGTACAACAAATACTTCCTTGAAAAAATTGCAAATGAAAACGAGTCAGAATCAGCCCCGATTAAGCAGTGGAGACATAATCCCGAGAAGCACGAACACGAATCATCAAGTAAGTACTCTGTGGACTCATTGGCTTCTCCTTACTGTTATGTTGGGGCTATGATGTGTAGAATGTGGGGAATACATGACTCTTCTAAGTTCACCATTGAAATGGTCCCTCTAATGGAGGCAGTAGTCAATAGTTATGTGATAGATTGGGCAAACATTTTGTCCGACAAATTAGCCATATCAATTCTCGAATTCAGATCAAAATCACATAAAACTACCAGGACCATTCCCCCTTTTTATTACAATTCTTATATTACGGATACTCTTTGTTTTAACTATGAATATCTGGTACTTGGATGGATATGGACTCCCCAAGACCCTAAGCCAATCCATATTTACCATCAAATGTTATGGAAGGCTCACTACAAAGATCATTTGTACAAAATTTGCAATGGTTTTATGTTGCCTATCTACTATGCTATTTTTGATAAGCCTACCCCCAGGATTTCCAAAGAAGCAGGGATCGACTTGACTGCAATAGCTAATTGGTTCGAAGAAGACAAATTCACTTATATAAGGCTTTTTGGTAGCCTTACAAAACCCCATGTCCTTCCCCTGTATGTGCCTGATAAGTTATTAGCTCGGGAATTAGCCTACTAGATAACAACAGAAGGGAAATCCAAAACCCTTAGAAATTCCAAGAAATAGGTATGGCCTACATTTCCTTTAAGATGCGATTTTTTCACTCTCCATGATTACAAACATGCAGAAAAGGAGACAGAAAAAATAAAAATGCTCAATCTAGCAACAATTTCCAACAGACAATATGATCCAAGAAAAGTCGCCTATAATGTTCTTGAACAAGCCAAACTTGCAAAGTTTGATCATGAAAAGGATGACTTTGATGACCTATTTTCCTCAGTAGAATCATTATTTCAGGTAAAAACATTGGCCAGGATCAAGTATCAAGATGAAGGGCTGGAAGTGTTTAATAGGCTTAGAGAACAGGGGTTGCAAACTCTGCCTCTAGACTTATTAGCCACCACCCTAGTAATCTAGTCAAGCGAGCCTAAACAACAAACTATTGACAGATCTCCTACTGTGAAAAAAATTCCTGAGAAAGGAAAAGAGAAAGAACATGAGAAATAACAGGGAAAAGGTAGTGAACACATGGATATAAATACTCGGATTGATCCCAAGCTCCTTAAATAATGGCAACAATTCGATTCCATTATAAGCAATCCTGAGAATTCATAGGGTTTTAGCACGCTTGAAGTGACTATTGGTCACAAGACAGTACAAATACGGTTCCAACTGAAGGAACCAGTGGCCAACCCATAAGTAAATATGTAGAGATAATTCCTAAGGATCCATCAGATGAAATCATTTTTCATATAGAAGAAATACCACCTTTAGATGTCTTTTACAACCCTAAGCATAGGGTTGTAGTAAAAAGACAAAGGAAAAGGAGATGGATTTATCAATCTTCCCTTTTACCTACAAAAACATAGATGGCTAATGTGGTATGGAAAAAATAATTCAATCCTTCCGAAGACCTCACAAAACTCTCTCAATATGTCGGGGCTTACTCGACAGCCACTATGGATAAAGCATCAAAAGTGAGCAATTTACTCAAGGAAAAAGACCAAACAATTGTTTCATTGGAGGCATAGGTATCCGAAAGGCAGCAGAGGATAGACCAAAGTGCAGTACAGAAACAAAAGGAGTTATCCTTAGCATTGGCCAAGCTAAAGACAATGAATGAACAAATGAGCAAAACAAAAGATGAGCAAATCACTCAACTATCACAACAGATAGAAAAGTTCAATATTTTTCCTCAACCAGCAGAGTTTAGGTCCGAAGCTCTCTATATCAATAAGGCATTGATTAAACAATTAAATTTACAATGTCATAATATTTCCCATACTGAGCCCCTCTATGAGATTTCTTCATCAATGATTGAAAAATCAGTTGATGCAAGACAGAATTTGGAACAGGCCAATGAGACATTAACAAACTTTCTTGCCTGGCAAGAAACCAGTGAAGGGAAATTTGCAAATCTGCCTAAAATTCTAGAATCACACAAGGAAGTTATTTTCTTAGAATGGCAATCACAATTGATGAAAGCAGAAAGGGAAACTTCAAGATGTAGATCGACAACCGGTAATTTGATTGAGTTAATTAATGATACTCTTTATCTGTCTAATCTAATTTCACAGTGCACTCCAGGTAAACTACCATCAGCCAAAGCATTGGAACAATCATGCAAACAAGATTTAGAACAGAAGGAGAGATTAATAGCAGGCATCCAAAGTTTAACTTGGGACACCTTTTGGTTCTTCCTAGTTAAACCATATAGTCAAAGGGCAACACTAAAATGCTTAAAAGATGCGATCGGTTACATGATTTTTGAAATTCATGATGCTACGTATTCAGCCCAACTGTATTCACGTCTGAATCACCCTCCAGAATTGCAACCAATGCTTGCTAGCTGCCAGCTCAAGCCAAAGGATGATCAGCCAAAATAGTGAATCATTCTATCGATTGCAAGTAGGCCTATTTCAAGGAGATTTTCATGATTTGGTTATACCACCTAATAGCATTTTTATTTCATAATTAGTTTGCTTAGATAGTATTTATAGATCCTTTCATGTCTTTAGAAAAGGTCCTTAATTTTTGTATAAAACTTGGATCAGGAAGTCACACTATTGTGCTTCTGATATATTTTTTATGAAGACTGGGCCTATATTCTGAATTTTAATGAAGAATACTTTGATGAGATATGCACTACTGCTTTTTGTGAGAATATTTCTAAGTTAGAAGATGGAATTTGAATGCGATTGATATCGGGAGGGATCCAAATTACATATGGTACTATTATATATGTCTTTGCTCCATTCTTTTATATGAATCAACATTTATTCAATCTTGTTATCATTGGATATATGTATGTGTTTTAATAGTAGTCCTTATACTTATCACTATTGAATGTTTAAGAAATGTTATTCTTTCAATCATATTTATGTCAATGATATATGAAGAATAGTGTAATAATGTTTTAAATTATTACTTTGTTCAACTACTTGAACAAAGTAATTATCATATCAATGAATGTCTATATGCCTATTTGTAGATAAAGATCATCAAAAGTTGCACTAAAGTGGTAATATCCCGGGATAGATTAGTTGTTTATAATTTTGCATTGTAGAATAAATCATCCATCCATTATCATTATATAATAGAAAATAAACCACTTATCCATTCTATTTACAAATCATTGGAAAACTGGTGTCATTATATGCAATTGGAGCCACCATACCAAACAGAAAAGGAGCTGCTTTTAAGGTCTGAACCGAGTGGTTTTGCCCAATGTTGATGCAGCGATTTTCGAGGCATCAACAGGTTGCAACCTGCGTAATGAATAGGGCAGTCTAACATCCCCCCACCCTTGTGAATAGTAGAAGAAATAATATAACACACACCCAAAAACATCTCATGGACTTCTCTTCAACGAACTTCACATCTCTACAAACCACTTTCATTGTGTTGGATGGAAGGTACACCCGATAGTTGTGAGGTGTATCAATGCACCCCATAAACGTGCCTAACTCAATCGTTGGCTCTATACTTTTTGTGCATCCTTGATAACATGACAATATACTAGTGAACCAAAGATCTTGAAGTGTGCCAGATCTGGTTTCTTACTTAAAAAATCTTATTCTAGTGTACTCATCCCAAGAATTCGATGAGGGCTTCTGTTCTGCAAATAAATAGTTATGTTGCATGCTTCATCCCAGAAGTGCAATCGTAGGCCCTGATCATTTAACATTGCATGTGCAGCTCCCACAATAATTATGTTCTTCCTTTCTATAGGTTTTAACCCCATACATAAATTACCTACATACGAATTCTAAAACACATAAAATAAACAATGCGAGAGCATAACACATAAAACACATATACACAGATATTTTCCCCTGGATCCCAAAACCGGGACTACCAGCTTGATTTTTCATTATGTTCCTTTCAATGTCATAATACATATTTATACATGTTGAAGCATCCAATACCATGGACTGAAAACCATCGCATCCAAAACTATGGACCGAAAACCATCGCGTCCAAAAACAAGTGCAAAAATCATGCACAAAACCATAGGTGGGTCTGCCCAACCTAAAATAGGTTCCAAAACCAAAAATTTCATTGCCCCAAACCCCATAGAGTGGGGTTACCTGCACCCCTCAAACCCCCTTATGATGCCCCCCCCACTATGCAATCGGTGCAACGAAGGGGGGGCCCCCCCCCCCCCTAAACCCCCTGGTTAACTATGTGGGCTAGTCACGAAAAGAATATAACATAACCCAAAATTATCCCACTTGTTTTTTTCTTTCCACAGGGAGCCATAGGAGAGCTTAGCCATTTTTCTAGCCCTGCAATGCCCATTGTTTCTCTACACCAAGAGAACTTCTCAGAGCTCATAGATTTTGTCAATGCATCTGCAGTATTCTTCAAAGTGTCCACCTTTACCAGCAACACCTTTTTGTCTTCTATCATATCCTCACAAAGTGATATTGAACATCAATGTGCTTTGTATTTGAATGATATGCAGGGTTCTTTGCCAAGAAAATTGCACTTTGGTTGTCACAGTCTATCTTTATAGCTCCCTGTACTAACCCCATACTTGAACACAATCTCTACAGCCAAACTGCTTCCTTGCTTGCATGAGTGTTTGACATGTATTCAACCTCTGTAGTTGATAGTGCCACTACAGATTGTTTCTTAATCATCCAACTGACTGCACCTCCAAATAGGTTAAACACGTACCCACTTGTAGATCTTCTTTGATCCAAATCTCTAGCCAAGTCTGCATCAACAAAGCCACGAATATCCAACACTCTGACAAATCCCGATCTTCCTTGGTAGCACAAACCATAGTCACTAGTGCCATGCAAATACCTAAAAACCTACTTCACTATTGTTCAATGCTCTTTTCCTGGTTTTGACATAAACCTGCTCAATACTGCCACTAAATGTGCAATGTTTGGTCCAGTACAGACCATTGCATACATTAGGCTACCAATTGCACTTGCATATGAAACACGGTACATGTCCTCTTCCTCTTCTTGTGTCTTCGGACACTTTTCAATAGATAAATTCACACCTACAGGAATAGGAACCTTCACCGGTTTACTATTCTGCATATTAAATCTCTGCAATATTGTCTCAACATACTTCCTCTAGTTTAACTAGAGCTTCCTCTTTTCCCGATATATTTTAATTTCCATGTCAAAAATATAGTTTGTAGCACCAAGATCTTTCATGTAGAATTTGAAGGACAATTAGGTCTTCAAATCCTAGATAATTTCTTTGTCATTTCCAACTAGCAACATATCATCCACATACAAGACCAAATAAATAACATGGTCACCAATTAATTTAAAATACACACAGGGACTTGCTTTGCTTTTGGTGAAGCCAAGTCCCCATATAAATGTATCAAATTTTTGATACCACATCCTTGGTGACTGTTTGATCCCATAGAGAGACTTCTTTAACTTGCATACTAGTTCTTTCTTACCCTTCACTGCAAATCCTTCAGGTTGCTTCATGTAGATTTCCTCTTCTAGATCCCCATGAAGAAATGTTGTCTTCACATCCATCTATTCTACCTCAAAATCAAAAGCAGCAACAACAAATAAAATTAATCTAATAGAAGTTACCTTGGCAACAGGAGAAAAAATATCTCCAAAATCAATTCCCGGCACCTAGGAGTAACCTTTTGCTACCAGTCAAGCTCTGTATTTCTCCACCTTTCCTTCTACATTTGTCTTCTTCTTGAACACCCATTTGCTGCCAATGGGTTTCCTTCCAGCTGGCAACTCCACCAGATCCCAAGCCTCATTTTTGTGCAAAGATTCCATTTCATCAACCATGGCCTCTTTCCAGAGTTTTCCATCCTTTGAATCTACTACTTCCTTCACAGTTCTGGGATCACATCAGTAATAGATAAAGAAAAATTTGAACACAAAGCAGATGGACTATACCTTTCTGGCTGCCTTCTTTCTCGAACTAATCTTCTCACACCTAGAGTTTGTGGCTCTTCACCTTCTCATTCTTCCTCTGTTGTAGAGTCTAATTCTTCCTCCTTTAGCTCAAACTCTATCTTCTCAGGTTCCTTTGGTTGGACTTCATGTTTAATAACATCTTTCACCTCTCTAAAAACCACATCTCGGTTGTACACAACCTTCCTTGTTACTGAGTTCCAAAGCTTATAACTCTTTAAACCATCCTTATACCCAATAAATATGCACTTTTTAGATTTACTATCCAACTCGGTTCATTTCTCCTTTGGAACATGTACATATGCATCACATACAAATACCCTCAGATGTGAAAGAGAGGGTTTTTTACTAGTGCATACCTCTTGTGGAGGCTTATTCTCCAACGTTGATGAAGGTGATCTATTGACCAGGTAACATGATCCCTCCATCGCCTCTGTCCAGAATTCCTATCCTGACCTGACACCACTAAGCATGCTTCTTTCCCTTTGCATCAACGTCTTGTTCATTCTTTCTGCAACTCAATTTTGCTCAGGTGTATATGGAGTAGTCTTCTGCCATGCTATACCACACTTCTTACAGAATTCTTCAAATTCCTTACTACAAAACTCTCCACCATTATCTATCCTCAGCACTTTTATCTTCTTCTCTGTCTGGTTTTCCACCATAGCCTTAAATTCTTTAACCCTGTCAAAGACTTCAGATTTCTTCTTAAGGAAATATATCCATCTATTCCTTGAGAAGTCATCTATAAATGATACATAGTATATAGACTTACCCAGTGATGGAACCTTCACAGGTCCAAACACATCACTTTGCACAAGTTCTAATATTTGTTTTGCCCTCTTACGACAAGAGGGGAAACTCACCTGATTCTACTTCCCATATACAAAATTTTCATAGAAATCAAAATCCACAGAGCTATTACTCATACCTTCTACCATACCTTTAACATGAATTATTCGAAGGCCCTTCTCTCCAATATGTCCAAGCCTTTGATGCCACAATATGGTCTTCTCTCCAGAGACCACTAGATTTTCTGTTGCACTTTCAGGAACCACAGAATGCACCCATCAACAACTGTGCTACCTTGCAGCTTGTACAGAGTTCCGATCTGAGCTCCCGCGTCAATACTAGTGCTCCCCAAACCATCTTATAGGTATCCTTCTTGAACATTGTTTTTACACCTACATCATCCAACTTGCTTACAAAAATGAGATTTATGGCCAATGCAGGAATATGCAGAACACCCGGAAGTGTTCTAACCCTTCCACCTTGCAACTTCAACTTTACTTTTACACGACCAATGACTCTAGCCTTCTGTTGAGGCCTCGGAAATCGTTGCCACAACATCGGGGATAACCACCCGGTCCGGACCTTGGTACAGCTCCTTTTCCGTTTGGAATGGTGGCTCCGACTGGAGATAACGGGACCAGTTTCCCGATAATGAAATAAAAGGGATGGATGGGTGATGAATAAATTTCTTAAGTGATAGGCGAATGACTTATTCTATTGACAAAAATAGGGAAACTAATACTAATCCCGGGAACAACTTATTCATTCGGAATGTAGCATTAAATAATCTTTATCTATTTATCAGGCATATAGATGACTCTGTAAAATAGATAAAGGATGTTCAATCATTCAAAGATTGCTTCACATGAATAGTCACAATGAAGCGATGCATACAGGTTACTACATTCACTGTTCATATCATCGATACATATATACGTCTGAAAGAAGAGCATACGATAAACAACCAATAGTGGAATGTATAAAGAATGCTATGAAAAACAACACACACATATATATAAGCGATAATAACAAGAGCGATTTCAATAACAATTCATATAACGAAAAATAATACAGACGCAGATAATAGTACCATGTGAGCTGTAGATTGATCTGAAATATTAATCGCTATTCAGAATTCCTTCTTCAACACAGAAATGCTTTCAAACAATGACAATAGTGCACATTTGCATAAAAGCTTTCCTTATCAAATTCAGAATAATTGGTCAAGTTTCATAAAAGAATATCCCTGAAGTACAATAGTGCAACTTCAGGGTTTAAGTCATATACAAAACTTTTACGACCCTTTCTAAATGCATGAAAGGGTCTTTAAATACTACTAAACTAAAAAGATCTATGAAACAAAATACTACTAAATTGGTATCAGTAAATCGGGTCTACTTCTCAGGGGCGATCTGGCAGTCGGCGAAATGATTCATGCCTCAGGTTGCTTGCCCTTAAACCTTAGTTGGCTTATCGCGAGCATTGGTTCTACTTCTGGCAGTTTGTTGAGGCGTGAACTGAATTGGGCGGCGAAGGTGGCATCTTGGATGTCGGGTATAATATAACCGACAGCATCGGTTAGGCACTTCAAGACGGCTCTTTGGCTGTATGGTTTGATTAAAAAGAACCAATACGCATCCCATGTCAGACTGTTGACTCCAGCGATCAATCTTGCGCTTTTCTCCAAGTCTGGATAGCATGAATGCTCCAATAAATTTGCTGTTGTTAATTGACCTGTTTGCTGTTGTTAATTGACCTGGAGTGCATTGGGAAATTGTGCTAGATAAATACAATGTATTATTTACTAATTCAATTAAATTTCCACTGATTGTCCTGCATCTGGAAGTCGCTCTTTCTGCTTTCATCAGTTGTGATTGCCATTCTGTGAACAATATTTCTTTGTGAGATTCTAGAATTCTTGGTAGATTAGCTGCCCGACCTACATCTGAATCCTGCCATTCTATAAAGTTTGTCAGTGTTTCCTCTGCCTGATCCAAGTCAGTTCTTGCTTTGTCTACCTTTTTGCTTATAGATGCTGACAATTCACACAATGGTTCTGCTCGTATGAGATGTTGACATAACAGCTTAACCTGATTAATCAATCCTTTATTTAGCTGGAGCGCTTCTGCTTTAAACTCATCTATCTTAGGGAGATTTTTCGTTTGCTCAATTTGAGTGGTCAATTGAGCGATTTGCTCATCTTTTACTTTTATTGCTCCCTCAGTTGATATTCTTAACTGCTCCAGTGCCACTGATAGCTCCTTCTGCCTTTGCACTGCGCCTTCATCTATCCTCTGTTTTTTCTCTTGTAATTGTTTGACTAGCTGATTATTGTTCTACTGCTGTGCTAGCAATTCTTTCTCGGCCTGCTCTGCCCTCTGCTGAACTTCTGATAGTCTCGCCTATAGTGAAGAGATATCCTGATCCTTTGCTTTCAGCAAATTGCTCACCTCCGTTGCTTTATCAATAGTCGCCACCGAATATGCTCCAGCGAACTGTGATAGCTTGGTTAAGTCATCGGAGGGGTTGAATTTCTCTTTCCATACAACATTGCCCGTTACTGTTGATTCAGGGAATGGGGAAGATTGATCAGTTCTTCTCCTTTTCCTCTGTCGCTTTAGGACGACTTTATGCTTAGGGCTGTAAAATATATCTAAAGGGGGGATTTCTTCAATTTGCAAAACGATCTCCCCCGTTGGATCTTTAGGAATTATCTCTAGTTCTTTTGTTTTGGGTAGGCCGCTGGTTTCACCTGAAACTGGTTTTGATGTCGCTTCCTGTTTATCGCCTTCCTTCGAAACCTCATCATCTTTTGAGCACTCTAAGTTATTGATGATTTTACTGAATTGATTCCATTGTTGGAGCAAATTCGGATCAACTAATGGATCTTGGTTACCTTTAGAGCTCCTCTCCCCTTGGGTCTTTGCTTGGGTTTCTTCTTGTTGCTATGAATTTTCCTGAGTTGCCTCCTGCCTTTGGCTATGCGTATCCTCCTGCTGTTTTGATGTAGTAGGAGGTGGTGTATTATGTCGCTGTTCAGACTCGCTTGACCTGGTTGCTGTCAGTACAGTTGCTAACAGGTCTAGAGGCAGAGTTTGCAACCTCTTTTCTCTGATTATGTTAAACTCAACTAGTCCTTCATCATTATAAACATTTTGGGCAAGCGACTTGACTTGATACAATGATTCGGCTGATACAAACAAGTCTTCGAATTTGTATTCTTTGTGCTCGACCTTGGCCAATTTGGCTTGGTCAAGCGCATTGTAAGCGATTTTTCTTGGATCATACTGTCTTCTAGGCAGAGTGGCCAGGGTGAGAAAATTCATTTTCCCGGCTTCCTTCTCTGCATGCTTGATGTCATGCAGGGTATACATTCCAATCCGCAATGGAAAAGAAGGCCAAACATGTTTTTTAGCTCTTTTCAGGGTTTGTGTAACCCCTTCAGCGCTGATTTGATAGGCTACCTCCCTGGCAAGTAACTTATCAGGGATGTAGAGTGGTAACACATGTGGCTTAGCCTAGCTGCCAAAAACTCTGATATAAGTGAATTTATCCTCCCCAAACAAACTCGCTACTGCAGTCAAATCTACAGCTGCTTGCTCGGATATTTTAGGGGCAGGTTTATTAAAAATTAAATAATGAATCGGTAACATAAAACCATTGCAGATTTGGTACAGGTGGTTCTTATAACTAGTCTTCCAAAGTTTTCGATGATATGTGTGAATGGGTGTGGGGTCTTGCGACGTCCTCCTCCATCCCAGTACAGGAAATTCAGAATTAAAACACAACACATCCATAATATATGCACTATAGTAAAATGGCGGAATAACCCTTTCTGAGACACGATAGTCAGACCTGAAGTCAAGAATGGCTTTGGCTAACTTGTCGGACAATATGACTGCCCAGTCCATGATTTCTCCACTACATGCTGCCTCAATTAGGGGGACCATTTCTATGGTGATATTGGCATAATCATGCAATCCCCATAGCCTACACATCATAACTCCAGCATAACAGTAAGGTGAACACAGGGAGTCAACTGAGTACTTACCCGAGGCCTCGTGCTTGTGTTTTGCTGGATTATGTCTCCATTCTCGAATAGGTTCAGATTCGGTCTCATTTTCTTCTCGAAACTTCTCCAAAAATGCAGCATTATACTTCTTCTCTTCTCATGGCAGGTGATACATTAGCCGAAAACCCTCCCATCCGTAGATTCAAACAGTCTATCGACAATTGGGAGTTCTTGGAGTGCCCACCTTACCACATCTGTGTAAGGAAGAACCTGCTCCCGGGCCGCTATTCTGTGTAGGAAGGAGTTAGCCAAATCTTTTAGATTGGCATCAGATTTACTGATGTTGTCGCATAAAATCTCCACTTCGGTCACCATTGGCCCTTCGGCCTCAATCAAATTGTAAGTCCCCTGCCAAGTGGTCTTGGGAAGTCCTAGGCATGTTGTATCTGATATTAGTCCTTTGTTATTCCCAGTTGGATCAGCGACAGTTAGCCCTGCGGCTGGCGGAGCAGTAGGCATTGTAGTCTTCTTAGATTTCTTTCCCATTCCACTTTCTTCTGTTTCTGTGAAAGAATTCTCGTAGAGCAAAAGATAAGCGCAACACATGCAACAATATCATGAATCGATCAGAATGAAATATATATATATATATCTTGGCGCATTCACAGTAATTAATCGACTTAAGGTGGCCTTAGGAGCAAATACGTGGATGGGTTCAAGCCTGTTTTTCTTATTAAATGGTCATTATGGCCTGTCAGTCTTATTAATTACATTTGCTTCGATTAATGGATAAATGATTTATTTGAAGCATGTTGAGGGCGATTTGGCGGTTTGAACACGGATGAGCGGATTTTCCAAAGGATATGGCCTTAGTTACGAATAAATCAAATCAAACTGCCTTTATGACTGTTACCTTGAGAAATGTGCCATTTACCTTTTGTGAAATCGGGCATCAGGGAAATGCTAAGTTATTGCATTGGTTTTGCTTGGAATCCCCGATCGCCGATATCCGATATCGCATCGCATCGGGTATCGTTGGTAGTATCGCTTAGGATGAGGGCATGGTGAATCACCAATTGCCAATAGCAATATCGCATCGCATCGGGTGAAGAGAAGCTTAGTTGTGCTTTAGATGTTATCGTCAATTGCCGATTGCCGATTTCGCATCGCATTGTGGCAAGGATCATTACTCCGTGTTAATTTATGCTTTGTCGATATCTGATAGCGATTTCGCATCGGCAAAAACCAATATGTCCTTTACATTGTGTTTTCTTTGTCATTGCGATATACGATCTTGCGATCTCTTTATTGCAATGATAAAGATAAATTGTTTTATATCGGGTTTTTTTTTATTGGTTTTATTGAAAAGCCTCTTTGCGAAATAGAACTTTAAATTGATACCAGTTTGAAACAAAAATTAAAAGGGACCCATTTCACATTATATTTTTGGAATTTTAATGATATGAAATGGGGGGTTGTTGTAGGGCACAACACCTTCCTATCATCCCCTAATAAGACATCACCACCATCGTATTTCTCATACTCGCAAAACTGCTCTCTATGGGGAATGAAGTGAAAGGATGCACCTGAGTCAATCAACCATGCCTCATGATCTACATGTGTAGTTGAAGAAGCCAGGTACACATCCCCACCTTCATCTGAGGTGATTTTCACCTCTACAGCAGGAGCATCATCAGATCCCTTTCCTGTATCAGGAGCTTTAGATTTACAGTCCCTTTTGTATTTCCCTTCCCCTCCGCATTTCCAGCACACTACCTTTACAAGTTTTCTTGGAGATTTAGATCTCCCACTCGATAACTTTTTTTTGTTTCTGTTCTGGGACCGTCCTCGTACAGACAAGGCATCACCATTTTGGTTCTCCATACTTTTCTGTCTCATATCCTCTCTCAGTAACGATGAAACTATTTCATCAAATTGTAAGGCAGTTGCATTGCTACTTATTGCAATAACCAGACTATCCCATGAATCTAGTAGAGAACACAACAATTTGATGCACTTATCTTCATCTGAAATTTTAATATCAACAGATGCTAACTGACTTACCACAGTATTAAATGCATTAAGATGCTCTGTCATCGGGTCTCCATCTTTCATCTTCAGGTTATACAGCTTTTTCCACGGGAACATTTTATTCACCAGAGACTTAGATTGGTACAAAGTCCCTAACTTGTCCCACAAAGCCTTTGTCGTAGCTTCCCCTGATACATTCAGCAATACTGAATTTGAGACACACAAACCATATTGTGCTCTTTGCCTTTTGATCCAACTTCTTCCATTCGTCATTGGACACTCCCATTGGTTTAGTACTCGGATCTACTACGATCCACTGATCTTTATCCACCAACAAATCCTCCATCTTGAGTTTCCACAACTTAAAACTCTGACCATTAAATTTCTCAATCTCTATCTTTCACCTTCTTGCATCTTCTTTCACCACCAGAATCGATCTCGCAGATCTCCCACTAAACAGGGTCTACCACTAGCTCGAGTGAATCCCCTCAGCAACAAAGGCATCCCCTTGAAGCCAAAACAGCTCTAATACCAAATGTAGATTTTAACCCCGTACAGAAATTACCTGCCTACGAATTCTAAAACACATAAAATAAACAATGCGAGAGCCTAACACATAAAACACATATACATAGAGATTTTCCCCTCGATCCCAAACCGGGACTACCAGCTTGATTTTTGATTAAGTTCCTTTCAATTTTATAATACATATTTATACATGCCGAAGCATCCAATAGCATGGACCGAAAACCATCGCGTCCAAAAACATTTGCGAAAATCATGCACAAAACCATAGGTGGGTCCACCCAACCTAACATAGGTTCCAAAACCAAAATTTTCCAGGGTTTTACCCTAGACCCCATAGAGTGGGGTTACCTGCACCCCTCAAACCCC
>APFE030157281.1:100623-133220 GCA_000404065.3 Pinus taeda
ACCCCCCGATTAACTATGTGGGATAGTCACAGAAAGAATATAACACAACCCAACACTTTCAAACACCCCATTTTGATATGGGTTTTGAGGTGTTATTCACTCCCTTCGAATGCCTTCTAATGCATAGAAGTTCTTGAATTCATTCGAAACATATTCTCCATCATTATTGTTTCTCATAGCTTTAACTTCCCTACTAGTATCTTTCTCGACAATTTCTTTAAATTAAAAAAAAAAAATAGTGAACGTATGATCCCTCCTCTGCATGAGGAAAATCCAACATTTACAAGAAAAATCATCAACAAATATTAAATAATACTTGTGCTTGGCCATGGATGCTATTGAGAGCGGCCCACACAAATATAAATAAACTCTATCAAGGATCGCTTGTGCTCAATTGTATTTATCATGAAAGAAAGCTTTGGTGTACTTTCCCAATGTACACCCTTTGCATGTGTCTCTCTTCTCTAGTGTACCTTTGGGAAGTCTTGTAGAAAGTTGTTGCATGATCTTCAAAGCTCCATGGTACAAGTGACCCAATATTCTATGCCACAACTCACTAATGTCTCATCTCTACACCTTCTCTTCTTTTGTGCTCAAAGCAATGCAGTATTCTACATCCAATCCATAGAGGTTCTTCACCTGAACCTTGATATAAATCACCTGTCCTGAGGCTATGTGACAAAGGAAAGAATTTCCCTTGCTAAATATTACATAGTATCCATGGTCCTCCAACATGGAAATTGAAACCAAATTATTCTTCAAACCCATAAAATATGTGACATATTTTAATGTGAGAGGAGAACCAGACTCCCTCTAAAAGGTAATAGTACCGATGTTGGTCACACTATATTTCCCATCATCTCCCATCTCAATGTGAATTTGGAGGTCCTTCTCCTCCAAGTCACCGAAGAACTCTTTGTTGTCGTTCATATGGAATGAGGTTCCACTATCCATCTACCACACACTACCCATCACCGATGTCACCATGCAAGTGATGAGGGCGACTTCCAGTTTGAATTGTTGATCTAGGTGGCTCTAGAGACACACACAAGATAAAGAGGACTCGAGAAAGCCTAAAAATCAAAGTGTTTGTATTGTGCTCGAACCAAGACCAGAGCATAGATCTCGTCGTCTTGATCACGGTGGTGAGAATGGTTTGTCAATCTAAGTCTGGATGATAAAGTTAGAAGCAGTCAAAGTTGGGTTGACTTTTTGATGACTGGGCAGGCTTAAGGAGGCCACAATTTGGACTTTTTCCAACCACCGGATTATGGCCAACCTGGGCTGAATTCCGAGGGAAATCGTGGGGTTGTTAAATTGTCTCCTACAACTAAAAATCCAAATTTCAAAAAGTGTGCATTATTTTTTATTAAAACAAAAAAATATATAAATAAAGGAGGTGGGGCCACCAACCCCACCACCCCCAACCTACATACCATTTTAATTTGGGGAGGTCGGCAGGTACCAAGCCCGTGCCAGCCATGTGGCTGGCCCGCCACCATGCGGCGACCCCATGCTGTAACAAAACAAACCATGAGCTAAAAAAAGTTTACGGAGAGGAGGTGGGTACAATGGGTAGGTCGCCCAAGGTGGGCCTGACCCAACCAAATGAATTAATTAAAAAATATATATACTTTTTGATGTATAAAAATGGAGGAGGCAGGGTTTGACGCCTAACCTCCTCCCTATTAAATGGATCCATAACCAACCCACCTAACCACCTTATTGTTACATTTTCCAATGAAATTTTATATAAACTGGATTTCTTCAGTGCACAAGAAAATGGAGGAACTAGGAGCGAGCACGGTTTTCGAGACAATTAATTTTTAATGCAAGTGGAACCATGATTGGGCATTTTGCAGGAGGGCCAAATTTCCACTTTGTCAAATTTTGACAAATTTTATATGGATTCAACACCTCTCATTGCCAAGAATGCAATGGCCATGTCTATTTCTCCATCAGATTTCTATATTTTTCGTCCATTTTCAGTATGTAGGTGGAACCATGATTGTTGTAAAAATAGCGAGCAGAACCATGCCCCTTGAAATTTTCCTGAGGAGGTAAATTTTCTCCATGTTAGGATATAGTCAAGTTTATAATCCCTTTTCAAGGTTTTCCACAAGGATCGCAATGGCGAGGTCAGATTCACCATTTGAGTTGCAAATTTCTAGTCCACCCTTGGAGCATAATCATTGAGGAATCTAGGAGGAATCTAAAAGATTCCTTGAGCCCCAATTTCTCATTTTCTCAGAATTTAGATTTTGGATAGTCAATTTTGCACTACTCGATGCCACAAAACTAATGGTGCATTCATATTTGTCATTATCTCATTTCATTTTTCCAGCGATTTTTCTAAGTGACAGTGCAGATGTCCACATTCATGTGCAAGTAGTCATTTTTACGTAAGGCTACCTAGAACAGGGTTACCTACATGTATTAGTCCTCAAACCTTTACGGTTAAGGCTCCTTTAAATAAACCCCGGTGGAATGAATTCATTACAATAGCCCAGTTTTATAAACCCATCCTTTCTTTTCTATTGGAATCATTCACCCTCATAAACCTTCCATTAATCCTTAAGCCGCATAAAGAATCAATTCCCACACTTCCTTATGGTAAGGTTAGACTTACACATGAAAACCACGTATCGGTGCTTTATTTCATTATAAACCATTTATAAGGGTAATACACATAAAACATGTCATTTATACCTTTTTCTGCCTATTCCATAGCTTTTGAACAGGTCTTGAGGCTCCTTTATCGCTAATCGCAGCGGGTCTCCTTAACACATTCCCCCTCCACTTCCGATATGTGATAAATGCAATCAGATTTCAAACCATATACACTACGTTTATAACTCTATCGGTCCGCCATATCGCATGTCGTGTTCCTTTTCCATCGATACAACACTGCTAATGTTTGCGACATAATCACTTCATTGGTCGCATTGGAATCGTTGTCGCACTTATTTAAGGCAAGGTCTATTCACTTCCCTGAAAATAATATTGCGATTAAATCCCTGCCATTGATCCTCCCCACAAATCCAACGGTCCTCACTCTATCGCTTGATCGCAATCGGCGATCGGCCGAGGTCGGGGTTATTCACACCATTTTGTTTTCCTCCGATGTGATAGTCAAAACTCCGCTCATTCTCCGCGATCAGATCTCAACCATTGATCTGTTAGATCCAATGGTCCCTAAGTGCCACTTCCTCAATCTTTCGCTCCTCTATTATTCAGGTCTTATAACACTTTTCGTTATGCTGCATGCAATTCTTCTCTATGTATTCAATCTCCTCTTTGAGTCTGCCGAATTCACCTACACACACACACACACACCACACACACACTGTTATATATCTATATCTATATCTATATCTATATCTATATCTATATCTATATCTATATCTATATCTATATCTATATATATATGGTACAAAAGTTCTGATTCACATTGAATTCATCATTCAATCATTCGAAACACACATTTATATTGATTTGAATTTATCTTTGCATAGAACAAATAAACAAAGGATACATATTGAGGTTCTATCTCTCTCTATGGCCTGCTCTCCTAATACCAGTGGCCTCTTTTACATTCTGCCCGTAGGCTTACAATCATACTCTAATTTGGCTAGCCCTATACTCTTCTCTCTTGTTTCCTTTTCAATACATCATTAGCAATTTCTTTTACAGTTCGAGGAGCTATTCCTCAATTATGAAACAATTTCTTCAAACTAGTTCCTATCTAATCCTATTTTGTCTAATTCAAAAAGTGACAATCGTTGATTCGGCCTCAAATTAAAATGACACAAAATGAAACTAAATGAAACAGAAAATTGAAGTGTTTTCCTCTCTATTTGTCAAAATAAAATAAAAATAAAAATAACAAGAAACATCTCCCAGTTGTCGCCTCTTCATTCGGATGCTCCTGCATCAGGCTCCCAGGGTAAATTAAACTCATGGCTCTTGTCCATGAGCTCTTCAATAGTGTACCCAACGCTTTGAATCTAGCCAACTTCTAACCAAGAACTATCTTCAATAGGATGACCCTTCCACTTGACTAGGTACTACAAATATTCCTTCCGTCGAGTCCGTCTAGCCACCTGGGTATCTAGGATCTGTTCAATCTCTAGAGGCTTTGCTAGGGGAATTTGTTTAATCCACGAATCATTCTCTTTCTGGGTGTCCCATGTTCGTCTTTCTAAACTGTCTTCATCCTCTACCACAATGTAGGGGTACAGATTTTCTATATTGAAAATGGGTGAAATTCCAATACCTAGGGGTAGCTACAGTTTGTAAGAATTCACGTAAAACTTCCGAATAATCCTACAAGGTCAAATTTTTTTCCATTTCAACTCATTGTATTCGCCTGTAGGAAACCTCTCCTTGCTTATTTGTGCTAATACCATGTCTCCTATGTTGAATTGTACCTCCCACATTTTCAAATCTACCTTCTTCTTGTATCTTTGGCTGGTGTTCTGTAATTTTAAATTCACCTGTTCACGAAGATCGTTGATTTCCTTTGCGAAGTCTTCACCATCAGCACTCTTGCGCTCCAACTGTCCCAAATCTCGTAACTCATGTACTCCATGTGGGTGCATTCCGTATAGGATCTGGAAAGGACTACTGCCTGTTCTTTGGCTGGGTGAATCATTATAAGAAAATTCCACTTGTGCAAACACACGATCCCACTGTCAAGAATTTTCTCCAACCAAACTCCTCAATCAGTTTCCCTGACTTCGATTCACCACTTCAGTTTGACCATCAGTCTGCGAATGATAAGTTGAACTGAAGTTTAGTTTGGTGTCTAATTTCTTCCATAAGGTTCACCAAAAATGTCTTGTAAACTTAACATCTTAGTCCGAACAATAGACTTTGACAAGCCATGCCATCTAACTATCTCGGTAAAGAAAAAATGTGCTACATGTGTGGCGTCACTAGTTTTCCTGCATGGAATGAAATGTGCCATTTTGGTGAAATGATCCACCACCACCATGATGGAGTTGAATCCCCATTGTATCTTTGGCAGACCTAAGACAAAGTCTAAATTGATTGAGTCCCATGGTCTGTTCGGAATGGATAAGGGTGTATGCAACCCTATGTTTTGGTTGTCCCTTTTCAATCTGACACACTTTGCATCTAGTCACAAACCTTTGTACATATCTGCATATCTTTAGCTAGTAGTAAAAGTGGCTCAATTGATCCAAGGTCTTGTCTATGCCAAAATGCTCGGCTAAACCTCCATTATGTTTTTCCTGGATTAATTTATCTCTCATAGAACATTCTGGAATACATAATTGTCCTTTGAACAACAATCCTTCCTGCATATTATAGTCTAGCCATGAACTATTATCTCTCAACAATGGATTTTGGCAAGCTTCATAGGCTTCCTTAAAATCTGCATCTGCGTCATACAAGTCCTTAAGATGTTCAAATCCTAAATCTTGTATCGTACTTTCTTGTAGGATCAAATTCCTCCTACTTAACATATCTGCCACTTTGTTGGCTTGACCGTTGATGTGTTTCAACACAAATGTAAAACTCTGCAAGTACTCCACCCACTTAGCATGTTTATGGTTCAACTTATGTTGCTGCATAATATACTGCAATGCAGAATTGTCTGAAAATAAGACAAATTCATTGGCCAACAGATAATGTCTCCAATGCTTTAGCGCTTGAACCACCGCATAAAATTCCTTCTCTTAGGACGTGTATTTTTGCCTACTTTCATTTAGTTTCTCACTGAAATAGGCTACTGGCTTGTCCTTTTAACTGAGTACTGCACCAATGGCTGTCCCACTGGCATCACAATGAAAATGGAAAAGTTTGTTAAAATATGGTAATCTCAAAATCGGTTTTTTAGTAATCTTCCTTTTCAGTAACTGAAAGCTCTTCTCTGCTATCTCTGTCTAATGGAATGGCCGCTTTGTCTTCTTAATGGTGTCCAGTATGGGTGCAGAAATCCCACTAAATTTTTTAATAAACTTCGGATAAAAACTCGCCAATCCATGAAAACTTCGTACCTCAAACAAACTTTTGGGAGACAGCTAGCTAACTATGGCTGCAACCTTTTCCGGATCCATTTTTCGTTCATTCTCAGAAATCACAAATCCCAAATAAATTAACTCTTTCTTTAAAAAAGAATATTTCTTCAAATTTATCAGTAATTTATTCTGCTGCAATTTTTCCAATACATATCTCACATGTCAAAAATGTTCTTCCTTCGTCTTGTTGAATATAAGTATATCATCCAAGTACACAATCACAAATTTAGCAATGAATTCCTTCAGCATCTCAATCATCAATTGCATGAACATGCTAGGGGCATTGCTTAACCCAAATGGCATAACCAGCCATTCGTACAAGCCTTCATTAGTCTTGAAAGTTGTCTTCCACTCGTCACCTTCTCGAATTTTGATTTGGCAGTAGCCACTTTTTAGGTCTATCTTTGAAAAGTACGATGCTCCACTCAAACAATCCATCATATCATCCATCTAAGGTAAATGAAATGTTATGAAACCAACTCAAGAAAAGATAGAAAAGATAGATCAACGCCTTAGAATTCAGCCTCTTCGAGGGGGCAACCTCCTTTACATTACATAAATGAACAATTATTTGATTATTCAAATGACAAAACCTCCTTTCTATATATAGGAGTCTAAGGAGTCACAATATAACCCAGCTGACCTGACAATAATAATATAAAGCCACAAAAATAACAATAGAGGGATTCTATGTGGCACAGTAATAAAAATATGGGGATAATAGGGGCACAGAAATATTAATAAGGGATACAACTACAATAGTAATGGGGTAATCAGTAGTATTATAGGGACCTATCATGCCCCTCTCCTTCAAAAAAAGTGTTGTCCTCAATGCTTGAGTAGTTCTGGATTCTTCTGTACCTATCATGTCGAAAATGATAGGTCCATGTCACCATTCAGTTGATTGTATCATCATTCAGAGGGTTTTCATCATCATGTCAGGTTCCAATGGGTCATTTTACACCTTGTTCATGCTTCAATTGTGCTTAGGTAAGGTTCATTTCCCTCTTCTAGGGTTTTGAAGGTAATTTCTCTTGGATGGTCAAATCATCAACAAAACTTGTGTCCTAATGTTCATACACCTTACCCTATCCTTAATGTACCTTATTAAACACTTCCCATCACTGATATCCCTCAAAGTCCTCATTTTCCCACAAAACCTAGTTTCTTGCTACAATTTGACTATTTTCTAGGCTAAGCTTGTTTTTTTCCCTTTTGGACCCCTTCCCCTCACTCAATATTTGAAATTACACTTTCCCCTATTTCCTAACATCCCTCCCTACTTCCCAAAATTTTCTCAAGAATTTAGAAGTCCCTTATCCCCTTTATTTCATTTCATTTCGACAAATCCCCTATTCTACACATCGGGATAGGTTTTACTCAAATGATGTCTCTGAGCAAGAAAAAATGAATTTGTAAAAAGTGATAAATATTTTTGTCCATAATAGGCCAAATAAGAAAAACCTCCTTCACTTCTTACATAGGTGTCATGGTTTTAGAGAAATGTCAAAAATACAATTGCCTTAGGAGAATTGATGCACCTCTAAAGTGACCTTGGGAAAATCACGACCTATCCTAGCTTGGTTGCCCAAATGACTTTCTTGATGCATTCAATGATAACTAGACACAAAGATATTTCCAATGCACTATCATCAGTTCAATTTGGAGTTGAGGAAGACCTTTAAAAGTTGACTGCAACAACATTCTACCTTTAGGCAGCCTCATTTTGCACATTTTGACCAGTCTTGGGAGATTTGACTTTTGACAGGGCAAATGAACTCCAAATTGAAAAATTCAAGTTATGTTGGAAATTAGACTCAATAATATCTCCAATGAGATATTTTAGACACAATTTTGACATCGAGAAGGCCTCAAAAAATTGATCTAAAAACGGCACTACGCACAGAATCAGTGGCGCTGCGCATAGACATTTTTAATACAAGCTTTTCCAACATGTGTGTAGCGCCACTGGCGCTACGCTTTTGATGGAGGAATATTCTTGAAAAATGGCTTACATATTTGGAATCAGCATGAAAAAATATGCATGCTCAGAAATGTCTGAGAATTTTGGACAAGTTTTAGGTCTCCAAAAGGGCATAAAACACCCAAAAAAATGCACTCTCTGCCACTTTTTTGCCACGCAAGAAGCAATCTTGGGAGATTGCATTTTTGGAGGGGAAAATGGACTCGAAATCCAAAAATTAAAGTTTTCCCATAAAGTAGACTCACCAAGATTTCCAATGAGCTATCCTACACCTGATTTTTACTTTCGAAAGCCTTCCAAAACTGGCCTGGAAAAAGTGCTACACGTAGAATTAGCGGCGCTACGCATAGGAAAAAAAATTGCCATTTTTGCCTATTTGCTCAGAATTTCGCCGATTTTTCTACCAGTTTGAATTTTTCTCTCTCATGGTAAAATACATGATGTAAATTGATGTACTTTGATGTAAAAATGATGAAAATTGACCTAAGAAGGTAGATACATCAGTTTTAGGTGGTTTTGAACTGAATGAATCAGTTTCCATAATTTTAGAGGCAAGTTGTTCCACTGCCTATTTTTCAGTTCCTAGTTTAGATCTTGCTGAAACAGCTCCTTGACTCATGGATTCGACCCCTAATTGCTAGAATAGGTGGTTTGATGCCTATATCTTGTACTTTCTTAGTCATTTTTCAAAGTTGGACTCATGTGGATGCATTGAGCACTATTGTACATCACTTCTACATGGCAAGGAAATAAACCAGGGTTTTGTAGCATTTTGTGGGATTCTTGTAGTAATGTGATTTATCATTGTTTTCTTCTCTGTAATTTAGTTGATATTATTTTTATGTGTGCCATCATATCTCTCTTTCAGTATAACTAAATCAATCAAGTTTAAAGGTGGAATTCGTTGGTGTTTCAATGCTCTACCTTGGGGTTTATTTAGTTCTAGATGTTTTCTACTATTTGAAGAGGACTCATGACACTTGCATGCCCTCTCCAGCTCCTCACTAGTCTTAAGACTCATCATTACACTCATTTCAAAGTGTTAAAACACTTTCCTACCTCACCCCATAGAAACCTCTACAAATCTGTGTTCATTTCTCGGACCCAAAACTGCCTTCCCCATCTGATCCAAAAACCAACCATTAAATTCAATCAAATTCCTATGAGAAAGCATCCCTAGCCTAAAATTAGTTTTTATATCAGTCATCTCAAGCCTTCCTTGATAAATTTTCATTAAGATTGACAAGGAGAGATCCCTCTCTCGACCTGGTAGGGCTAGCTACTAGGTTAAACGTGGTTTGATGTTACCCTAAACCTGTCTTTCTCAGCCTAAGGTAGATTTAGGCCCTAATATAGTGGCGACCATACTAGGGAACATAGTTTTATGATCCTCGACAAAATGTATCGAGTTAGATCTGACTGTTGAAGGTGGAAAACAATCAGACACCGGAAGGCTGAAATCATTCCCCTGACGACTCCAGTGTCGAAGAATCCCAAGGTTTAGAATTTTTATGGTGACTCTACTCTTCAAGAATCAGTAGCCTAAAGAATTTATTTGTGAATTCATTGTTATCAAAATGGATTCGTTGGATCGAAGGTATGCTCCCATGAGCCGAGATCACATTCTAAGTTTCCCAAATAAAATTCCTAAGGTAGATTGGCAAAGGAATTTGCCTATATTTAAAGATGATGATAGGAATGTTGCTACTTTACATCTGGTTAGATTTCACATGCATATTCGCAAATTGAAGGTTGATTTTCCTGAAGACTGCTTGATGAAGATATTCATGGCCACTCTAGAAGGTGAAGCCCGATCTTGGTATGAAAGTTTTCCGCCTACTTGTATTTACTGTTTAAAGGATTTTCATACCATGTTCTTTGAAAGGTATAAAGAATCTTATCCATCCTTAAATTTAGTTCAGAAGTGTTGGAGACATGCTTATTGTTTTATTGAAAGTCTTGAGAAAGTTTATGAAGATGATGACTTCATGGATGATGAGATCATGGAATCCCTGTATAAAAATCCATTTCAACAGCGTAAAGAGGATACTTATCAAGATGCGCAGGAAAATTTGCAGCTGGATCAAGATATTAGCACAATGGAAAATGATGAAAGAAAAGGTTTCATTTTAGATCTGTCCATAGAAGAAGATAGTATGCAGGGAAGTCAAGTTTCAATTTCAGAATGTGATAAAGTCAAGTTAGCTCTTTTATATCTAGAGTTAGGTCGTGATGATAAAGAGTACCTTGTTCTAAATCCCATGAAGGAGAGCTCTGCTATTGAGATCATCTGGAATGAAGAAGACAGAATAATTGACCCAAGTGTTCTCATTTCATTAGAACAAAGCCTTCATGAAGAAGTAATCCAGTCATTTTATGAAAAACAAGATGAGATCTTTGTTCAAGTAAGTGAAAAATCTTCTTTCGATAACTCAGTGGTATATGATAATTTTATTTCCATGTCATATGAAGATGATCAACAATGTTTTCAAATTTCAGAAGATCGGGGAATTGAGGACTGCCATTCAGGTTTTTCATGTTTTGAAATGTTATTTCAACAAGAAAATAATTGCTTGAGCAAAAGAAAACAAAAATTATTATCTCCTCTGTCTGAATATGAGATAGATAAACTCCTAAAAGGTTAGGTTACAACCCAAGCTAATGCAGGTTTGCAGTGTTCGCATCGTCAAGAAGGTGTAAGTGAAGCTTATTCCACTTTTGAAATCGAGGACAGTCTTGAAATTAGCTTTATATATCAGCAAATAGATAATGTTTTCCTTCATGAAGATGATATGGCTGTCATGTTTGATAATCTTGAAGATTGTTTTATGTTTAAGAAAGGTTTAGAATATGAAATTAAGGAGTATGAGCCTAAGAGGGACAGTGTATCAGAATTCAAGTCAGAATTTCTCATGCTCACAGAATTCACAACCAACACTCAAATAGCAGAAGCTTATATTTCTCAAAGCCTTCCTATCAAACAGCAACCAATTCTTTTTTCAGATCATAATGAGGGGAGTACTTTTATTTTTGCTACTAGATCTAAAGACAAGCTAGTGCTTCAGGACTTTTAAGATCCTTTCGGAATTATTTTGCAAGCACTAGAGAAGATGGATGTTGCCTGATTCATTAGCATAATCCATGGTTTCGGTTGTTATTGTGAGTTGCCTACGTGTACATCATTCTACGTACTCGATGAAAGTGAGAGCAGAATTTCAGTGAGTAGCCATCTGCTGGATTGGTTACATTGGAAGGCCCACTTCACATGATTATACATATTCCATCAGCAGGCAGGTGGTTGTCATCATGATTTGAAGCCTTCAAATCTCGATGGTCTGCTACCATTTAAAAGCTTTGTAAGTGCTTGTTTCAGTTAAGTCAGTCTTGAGTCATTTTTTGTTTTAGTCAGTTTAGTTTTGAGTCGAGGTATTTATTTGGTTTTCTAAAGTTATTGACTCCATATTGCCCAATGGATAAGGCACTCCCTGCTCTCCCAAAGATCTACAGTTCTTGGCACCTCTAAGGAGCTACCATCCCCATTAGAGCCAATGTTAGTTTCAGTCTTTGAAACCTTCCACCAGTGATCAAATCTGCTCTTACAAAGTGGTTTTAAGGTGTTAAAGTCAAATTTTGTAATTTCAGTGAGTCTTCAAGTAAAATTTGGTCACTCAGTATTAGGTCTAGGGTTTGTTCTCACTCCTTTCAAAGTTGTACAAATGTCAGTCAATGTCACCATTCAGATAAGTGTACCATCATTCAAATGGTTTTCATCATTATGTCAGGTTCCAATGGGTCATTTTACACCTTGTTTATGCTTCAGTTGTGCCTAGGTAAGGTTCATTTCCCTCTCCTAGGGTTTTGAAGGTAATTTCTCTTGGATGGTCAAATCATCAACAAAAAATGTGTCCTGATGTTCATACACCTTCCCCTATCCTTAATGCACCTTATTAAACACTTCCCATCACTGATATCCCTCAAATTCCTCATTTTCCGACAAACCTTAGTTTCTTGCTACAATTTGACGATTTTCTAGGCTAAGCCTGTGTTTTTCCCTTTGGGACCCCTTCCCCTCACTCAATCTTTGAAATTCCACTTTCCCTTGCTTTCTAACATCCCTCCCTACTTCCCAAAATTTTCTCAAGAATTTAGAAGTCCCTTATCCCCTTTATTTCACTTCATTTCGACAAATCCCCTGTTCCACACATCGGGATAGGTTTTACTCAAACGATGTTTATGAGCAAGACAAAATGAATTTGTAAAAAGTGAAAGAGGTTTTTGTCCATAATAGGCCAAGGAAGAAAAACCTCCTTCACTATTTTACACAGGTGTCATGGTTTTAGAGGTATGTCAAAAATATAGTTGCCTCAGGAGAATTGATGCACCTCTAAAGTGACCTTGGGAACATCAATATTTATCCTAACTTGGTTAGCCAAATGACTTTCTTGATGCATTAAATGATAACTAAACACAAATATATTTCCAATTATCTATCATGAGCTCAATTTGGAGTTTAGGAACACCTTCAAAAGTTGACTGCAACAGCACTCTGCCTTTAGGCAACCTCATTTTACACATTTTCACCAGTCTTGGGAGATTTGACTTTTGAAAGGGAATATTAACTCCAAATTTAAAACTTCAAGTTGTTTTGGAAATTAGACTCAATAATATTTCCAAATAGCTATTTTGCACCAAATTTGGACATCGGGAAGGCCTCCAAAACGTGATCTGAAAACAGTGTTAGGCACAGAATCAGTGGTGCTACACATAGAAATTTTTAACACAGGCTTTTCCAAAAGGTGCGTAGCACCACTGGCGCTACGCTTTTGATGGAGGAATATTCTTGAAAAATGGCTTAAATATTTGGAATCAGCATGAAAAAATATGCATGCTCAAAATTGGCTGAGAATTTTGGACAAGGTTTAGGTCTCCAAAAGGGCATAAAACACCCAAAAAAATGCCCTCTCTGCCACTTTTTTGCCACACAGGAAGCAGTCTTGAGAGATTGCAATTTTGGAGGGGTAAATTGACTCCAAATAAAAAAATTCAAGTTGTCCCAAAAAGTAGACTCACCAAGAGTTCCAATGAGCTATCCTACACCGGATTTGGACTTCGGGAAGCCTTGCAAAACTAGCCTGAAAAAAGCACTACGCATAGGAGAAAAAATTGCCATTTTTGTCTATTTGCTCAGAATTTCACCTAGTTTTCTACTAGTTTGACTTTTTCTCTCTCATGGTAAAATTCATGATGTAAATTGATATATATTGATGTAATTTGATGTAAAAATTATTAAAATTGACCTAAGAAGGTAGATACATCAGTTTTAGGTGGTTTTGAACTTAATGAATCAGTTTCCATAGTTTTAGAGGCAAGTTGTTCCACTGCCTATTTTTCAGTTCCTAGTTCAGATCTTATTGAAACAGCTCCTTGACTCATGGATTCGACCCCTAATGGCTAGCATAGGTGGTTTTATGCCTATATCTTGTACTTTCTAGCCATTTGTCAAAGTTGGACTCTTGTAGATGCATTCAGCACTATTGTACATCACTTCTGCAGTTTGACAAGGAAATAAACCAGGGTTTTGCAGCATTTTGTGGGATTCTTGTGGTAATGTGATTTAGCATTGTTTTCTTCTTTGTAATTTAGTTGACCTTATGTTTATGTGTGCCATCATCTCTCTCTTTCATCATAACTAAATGAGTCAAGTTTAAAGGTGGAATTCATTGGTGTTTTAGTGCTCTACCTTGGGGTTTATTTAGTTCTAGATGTTTTCTACTTTTTTAAGAAGACTCATGACACTTGCATGCCCTCTCTAGCTCCTCACTAGTCTTTAGACTCACCATTACACTCATTTCAAAGTGCTAAAACACTTGCCTACCTTTCCCCACAGAAACCTCTACAAATCCATATTCTTTTCTCGGACCCAATGTCGCCTTCCCCATCTGATCCAACAACCAACCATTAAATTCAATCAAATTCCTCTGAGCAAGCATACCTAGCCTAAAATTAGTTTTTATATCAATCATCTCAAGCCTTCCTTGATAAATTTTCACTGATATTGACAAGGAGAGAGCCCTCTCCCGACCTGGTAGGGCTAGCTACCAGGTTAAGCGTGGTTTGATGTTACCCTAGACCTTCCTTTCTCAGCCTTAGGTATATTTAGGCCCTAACACAATGGTCTTTGAGTGCCATTTCCGAAATCTTTCACTCCTCTATTATTCGAATCGTATCACACTTTCCGCTATCCCGTGTGCAATTCTTCTCTATGTATTCAATCTCCTCTCAGAGTCTGCTGAATTCATGTGCATATATATATATATATATATATATAGATGGTACATAAGCTTTGATTCACATTGAATTCATCAATCAAATTTATCTTTGCACAAAAAAAATAAACAAAGGATACATATTAAGGCTCTGTCTCTCTCTATGGCCTACTCTCCTAATACCAGTGGCCTCTTTTACATTCTTCCCATAGGCTTACAATCATACTCTAATTCAGCTAGCCATCTACTCTTCTCTCTTGTTTCCTTTTCAATACATAATTAGAAATTTCTTCAAACTAGTTCCTATCTAATCCTATTTTTTCTAATTCAAAAACTAACTATGGTTGATTCAACCTTAATTTAAAATGGCACAAAATGAAACTAAATGAAATAGAAGCTTGAAGTGTTTTCCTCTCTATTTGTCAAAATAAAATGAAAATAAAAATAACAAGGAACATCTCCCAGTTGTTCATTTGAATGCTCCTACATCACATTTTCATGCAATCGATGTTGTGCGATCGATGGTTCGAACAGTGTCAGTAGTTTGACATCTTTTTATTCAGATGGCCTTGATTGTGAGGTATATGAAGTGTTCATGTACTTATTTTTCTATGCATTTTTTTTCACAGGTCCTTGCTTGATGTTTGATGTGGGATCTTGTTTCTTACTCATTTTCATGATTCCTACTTGATGTGACGTGCAATCGTCTGTGTGATGTACTTATTGTCATGATTTGTCATGTTGTGTTTTGAGATCCCTTTTTTGTCTGTTTATGAGATACTCATGTTTTGCCATGCATGTTTTCTTTGAGATCCCTTTTATGCCATGTTGGCAGGATTCTCATCGTGCATGAATTTTGTGTCATACTGATAGGAGTCTTTTGACTGAGAGTTCCTGTATTGGAACATCTCTTAGAGCCGCTCCTGTGTGAGAGAATTTTCCGTGTATGATCGCGACATCATCTCTTTTGTACATCATCACTATTGACAGCACTTAATGTAGCAACCTACACCATCTTGACACCGGGGCCCAGAGATGTAGTCCCTTTTGGATGAACTTTGTTATATACGTCTTACATTTTTATGTTGCTAATGATTGACATGTTCATCTTCTTTACATCATGCACATGTATTCATTTATGTTCTTTTAAAAATGAAATTTAACACATCACGAAAGTAAAAGGTCTTGGAAGGGTCCTTTGTCACACCCAAACCTGGATCAATTATGAAGTAAGAGCTTCACCTACCACTCCTCCCAAGGGATTCTTACTGAACTTCTTGTGTGGAAACTTTGTAGCATAGTGTCCTAGCTTATGACAGTGAAAAAATTTAATCTGCAATGACTGCCCTAACTAGAATCTGGTTTTAAATGGGATATCTTCCCCTTCCCTTTCTTCATGTTTCTAGTTAAGGCACAATTCTCCTCATAATCATGCTTGGATGAGGATCCATCTCTAGTGTTCCACCGAATCTCTTCTTATACCAAGTCAGACCACAATCACTCCCACTATGGTAGCTTCTCCCTCCCATTAATTGAGTCCTGGTAGTTGTGCCAACTCTTGGGAAGGCCTATAAGTGTTAGGCTCACTAGATCATCTTCAAAAACTATAACACCAACACTTCCAAGCTCATCCCAACATTGGGTGAACCTTGTCAAGTACTTTGAAATTGTGTCGTCATTCCCCATCTTGATTTTTCTGAGTTTTTCCTTCAGTGATAGCTTCATGTGGTCATTGTAGTTTTAAAATAGGTCTATCAAGGCCTTCCACATTGAAAATGGAGTTTCCTTACCATGGAGGTTTGAGAAATTATGATCTTGAACTCCTTCTAGGATAATACTTCTCACCTTTGCCACACATTTTCTCCACTCTGCTAGATCTTGAGCGTCAGCTATCTTAGGAAGATCGTTTTCTATGAATTCCTTAACCTTTTCGTCTTCCAACACTACCTCCATCATATCCTTGCAAGTAATATAGTTTTAACTACCCTCAAGGGCATATTGGAATGTCAATCTATAGAACGACATCCTGCTAGATTTGAAGTATGATACTACAAATTCTATTTGTTGGGTGTGGAGCCTGATTATCTTTTGTATTCAAAGGTATCGCCACATTGGACCCCAGTTCGAAATGGGGCGGCAACACTGCTCGTAAAATATTCGCTACAGGGGGGGTCCAAGGGGGGGTGGTTGCGACCTTTAGGGAGCCCCGCCCCTCACAGGGGGTTGCAAGGGCAGTGCCCCCGAAGCTAAGAATAGATGTAAAATTGCCTTGTAAAAGTCTAGTAATTTCTAGTCAATCTGGGCCATTCATTAGGCAGATGATCTGACGGTAGAAGTTATGTTTAGTTTAGGTTTTTTTGCCCTAGAAGGCAACCCCTCGCTATATATGAAGGAATTGTATTGCGTCTATGTAGATCTGTATTCTGAGTGAGAAAGAGAGAGGAGATTGAGAGCAAAGGGGGTGTTACAGCAGATCTGTTGTAGGTTGTGTCTCTTCAATTTGCTGGATATAATAAAAGGAAGGATTTGTTTTTTCTTTGTGGATGTATCCCAAACTGGGTGAACCACGTATATTTGTGTCTCTCTTGTTTTATGCATTTTCTGTGTTTATATTTCTGCAATATTTTATGTGTTCCATTGCTCTATAATATATAATTTTCTAACACTATTTCTCCTGCAAAATACAAAATTGTATTCTCCTCTTCTATAGTGATTTCAACTCTGGTACCATGTATAAATTTCTTATAGATTCAAACTGTAGATTGTAATATGCTAAAACAATTGTCTTGAATCTATTCTACTGATTAGCATAAACAATAAACTATGATGAAATCAAGAAGCATATAAGAGAAGGAATTCAATCACACATAACACAATGATTTTCTGGATAAATCCATAGCTAAAAACCCCTGCTATATGTATATTGCATTAATCAGAAAATATGTGAATATTGCAATGCTTTTCTCAAGCCCGAGCAACCTTTGCATTATCTCTATCTATCTCACTACTTCCATACAAGATCAAGCCAATTCCTATGTCTTCCAAGCTCCTATTTCCTTGCATTTTTCCCTTGGTAATTAGCCCATATTTAATTGGGAAATTCCATAATTATGAAATGCACAATCCTCATAGGCCTTCCTCTGATTGTGCACCACTTGTACAATTCAAATGATTATACAACTGATAGTACACTATCTCAAAACTCCAATATCAACTAGGTCTTTCTCTAATCTGACATGCATGAGTTAATTATGATTGAATATTCAATTTAGTAATCACCGCCTGTTACACCCCATTACTGCAGGTTACACCCCACTATCACAGGTCACACCCGACTACAGTAAGTTACACCCCACTACAATAAGTCACACCCCACTACAGTAAGTAACATCCCACTACATTAAGTGACACCCTAATATAGTAAGTTACATCCCACTACATTAAGTTACACCCCATGGCTACTGGTTACACCCCACTATTGTTGGTTACACGCCATTGTTTCTAATCTACAACTAATTCCTCCATCGATTGGAACTAGTTTAACTGAATTTAACTCAGTTAATTTGAATTAAATAATTACAACTCAAAATAAACTCAACTAGTGCTCCTAATTGTAGGAGACACTCTACATGACTCTAGTTAGACTCTCAACTCGAATTAATTGAGCTAACTAAGTCAAATTAACTTAGTTAACTATTACAAGTTGTCATGAGATGTGGAATTACTATTTAATTCCTAATTTAATTCAAGGAAAAATTAAATTAAGATTTTCTTGTTGCATTTTCAACACAAGGTTGAGCACTATAGTGACCCAAACATGGCCTTATTTTCCACTATAACTATGCAATTCATAGTTGAGGAAAGGCAGGACAAGGTATTGATCAATTCAACAAGTTAAGGAGGAAAGGGAGGTAGGTTAGGGCACTATAGTTGTGTAGTGCAAAATGATTGGAGAGGGGGCTCAGTGAGCTGCACAATTGAGCATTGGAGGAGTCATGAGATGACCCAACTATCCATTGCAATTGTGCGGTGCATAATACAAGGCAAGAGGGATCATGAAATGCATAGTGCGCAAGGCTAAGAAGCAAGATCAATGGTTTGTACTCTAGGATTTCTTAATGTATTGTTAAAGGGGGTTGTTGAGATTGGTACAATGCATAGATATGAGAGATAATGATTTCATCACCAAGACTTAGGAGTGTATAGAGTACTCATCACTTTCCTAGAAGATTGAGTGTGCTAGTGAGTTGGGAAAGATGTGAGGACATGGATGAACTCAAAAATTGACTAAGTGTGATATCAATGAAACAAGAGAATAAAACCATGTAACATTTCGTAAACATGATCACACACATATATTCACACAAGCACGTGACAAGAAGACAAAAAGTACCCAAAACCGATAAGCGTACAATGAAATGACACTTGTCTCTAAGTATGACACTTAATATGTACCTTTGTGACACAAGTGTCACAATGCAACCAAATGTGTGTTATGCCATAAGAATGTGTCCAACATATGTTCCACCGATAAATAACACCAACTAATGCAAGAGAGTGTGTTGGATATTCCCTTATAAAGTGTTCCAAGGTGCTCTTAAGATGTGTGAAAACAAGTGAGAGCAACACATGCAAGAGTGAAAGCAACACACAAAGAAATGAATTCAAGAATGAAAACATGGAAAAGTGACACTTGTGAAAGTAAGAATAAGTGAAATGACGCTTGAAAAAGCTAAAGGAAGAAAAATCCAAAGAAAGCAAAAGTGACACTTGTGAAAGTGAAAGCAAGAAAAAATTATAGTCATGAAAGTGAAAGCAACACTTACTAAAGCAAAACCAATAGTTGAGAAACTCACATGAATGATAGCATGGGTGCAAATAAGAGTGAGAGAATGATCCTTATGCTCCAAAGTGCATAGATCCTGAAAGTGAAAGATGATTCTGAAGAGAGATATCCTGAAAACAAGAGTGAGGTGTTTTCCACCAAGAGGTGTGACAACACTAGCTGAAAGAATCACACTCTCATTGGCAATTGGAATTGTGAACTGACTACACATAAGGATTGTGTAGTCACTGTACCTAATAGCTATCTTGTTATTTTACTTAGGGACTGCGTAATGTCTGCCACTAAGGACTACACAATTACTTTCACTAAGGATTTCACATGAACTATTTCCAAAGACTACACAAGCTTTGTTTCCAACATTGTGCAATGTCTGTCTTCAAGGGTAGACGCCTACTATTATACTTGTTGGAAACGGGTGCACCTATGAATGCATAAAAATCCAAGCATGTGTAAGGAAATTTTTTCACACTTAGAGTCTTTAAGAAAAAAAACTGATCATGAAGTGACTATGAACAACTTGAAATGACAAATCATAAGATTACAAGGAATCTAGAAAATTCAAGGGTAGGAAAAATTTTGGTGGGTGTTTGTCATAATGACAACACTTGGAGACACACTGGAAGAGCTCCAACTTCTCTATTCAAGTATAACTTTAAGCATAAAGTGTTATTCTTTTAGGATGTATTGATTCGCCCTGTAGATCACTCCATCATTTCCACTTATCACAGTTAAAGATATAGTCTCTTTTATTCCTTGTGTCGACTTAACACATTTCAAAGACTAGTCAAACTTCATTGGTTTTGATTAGGGAGTAGAAGTATATGGGTTATGTGAGTTTAATACGTTCATATTTATTTTTATCGTCTTCAGTGTTGCTCCGCTACTAGCTAGCTTGTTTAGTACCTCAATGGAGTCACTTCGAGGAATCACAAGCATTGCTTCATTGTTAGTGAGCATGTTTAGTACCCTAGCAAAGTTGTTTGCTTCACCTCTTTCCATAAGAATTCTTTCTCTTTTTTCTCCATTTTTCTATGTTATTAATTTATGCAATTTATCATTTCATAGGCATGTATTTCTCCAAGGGCAGAAGAGGGATCCCGACTTATTGAATGAGCAAGATAGGTTGTTCCTTGTTTTGCAGAGACTCTTATATATACCTATAAAATTAATGCCCACTTAAGTTTCTCCTCCTTTTCCTTTTGTACTTGATTGAGCTGACAAATTGAAACCAATCAATATAAATGACCGATTCAAGGGATGAAGATCCTAAAATAGATACAAGCTTCATAGTTTCACCAAAGGTTTTCCATCTGGAATGAATCGTATTTTCCATCTAGACATCATTGAATTTAAATATATGTGAACCCGAGAAAAGAAGGGGATCACAAGCTAGCCAAGAGTTATTTATCATCACAATATCCCTTTCAAATCTTTTCCACATTGTCTTTTGAGCCAGACAAGAGCGGTTTCAATGCACAATATTTTTAAAATGCAAAAGAAAATACATGACACATCAAGGAAAGAAAACGTTGGAAAATAGAACAACTATAATACTAAAATGAAAGAAACATACAAGAGAGAAAATAAGAAAATAAATAAAATGCAAAGACCAGATGAGGAACAAAATGCGGGGTTAATGCAATGCAAAAGAGAAGCTAAAATGCAGTTGATGGGCCTCCAAATTAGACATAATTTGATCACAATAAACCTCTTTTTTTTTCATTATATGACATATTTTTAGCTTTAATATGTTCATTAGGAAGGTTTAGATATAATTTCATATTTGTGCCTAATATTATTTATTTTTGTAGAATATTGTAAGAATATTGGACAAATTATGAAGATTTGGAGAAGGTGATAATCTAGGGACTTGCTCGCTGCTACAGGAGGATCAATATTGGATAATAATGAGTAATATATTATGAAATTATTGCACAAATTCTGGAGTTTCAGTGATTGAAGAAAACTAGGAATGTGTTCCCTATCATTTAATGCAAATTTCTATTGTTGGGAACCAAATCAACTAGTTGAGGGATTTTGGAGGGGAAAACTTCCTCCTTTCAAGGAGAATGATTCCCCATTAATTTGTATAAGTACCAATTCGAATTTTCCTCTAGGGGCATGTATTTCTTAATCTTATTGTGGAGAAAACATGTTATTTAACATCTCCACTTTCATTTCTAGCAAGGAGGTACTTGGATTGAATAAAATAATGAAGTTTGGTGCCATTTTTAGATTCTAAATCTCAGTTTCCTTCATATGACTTTGAGTTTCTTTGGTCTTGGCCATTTTAGGAGCCTCAGAGCCTTCTTGTATAATTTATTTATTTCCTTTGAATGTCTTTTTCAATTGCATCTCTTATTTCTGCATTTACCATTCATGCTTCTTTTGTTGTAGGTTACATTGGTTAAATGATTGAAGTGAGTTTTTTTGCAGGTTATTTATAGATTCAAAACCATTATGCATTATTATAATAATTTTTAAAATTCATATTCATCATTGGGTTACTTGGATTGGTCTACTAGTTCACAAATCTAGAATTTCTGGAAATCCCTTGTAGCAAAATAGTAGTAATTTTCTGCTATTTTTTAGAACATGTTAATGAGCTTCAAATGAGTTTATTCCACATAATTTAAGTTGGCAGCCTTGGGAGTTGAAACATTTTTTTTGAAATACTAGATCTCATCAACAACGAGACCTAATCCTAATCTATCTAGCTAGAAGGTCAGGGATAATTAAAGTGAAATTTCCAATGTAACCATTCAAGTTGCTCCCGACCAATAAGTTGAAATATATGAACGATTAAAAACTATATAAAACAAAGTTCATAAATAAATATGCTTACCTTAATTACATGTACATAAGAATGAAGGTCAAGGTTGTAAGCATAAAGGTTTTCTTTAGAATCTCGCACTATCCAACCTACAAACTTACCACAATATAAAGGATGATAAACATGAAAACCATGAAGACATTTCTCAAACACGCATCCATACTTATTAAACTCAATATAGCTTTGGAATTTATTATTAATGACCAAACTCTTCAAATAGGATTCATGAAACCAATCAACAATATGATCATAAAAAAAACATGCTCGAAAAGATGAAAAGTCATGCAAATATAAGTCTTCAATTATTGGATCCATATTATGAGAAAGATCAGGTGAATAAAACATAAACTGATCTTGCTCAAACTATTTATCAATATTGTGGGGACTTGACATAACCATAGAAAATGATAAATTTCCCTAATAACTTGACTAGTATCTAATAATTCAAGAGGTGAATCAAATATAATCCAACAACTGTCATCAGATAAATTAATGGGAAAACAATTAAGGATATGACAACTATTAAGGTTTGTGTGTTGATCGAATTTGATGGATAATGAATGAGATGTTCCATTATAAAAATATAAGAATCTACCAATTTGAGATATTATAAAAGTTCTTTGAATTAGAGAGTCTTCCTCCTCACATGATAATGCTTAGACATGGTTGATTCCTCTTTCCCAAGACAAGAGCTCATTATTTTGTATCTAATAATATATTGTGCCAAACACATAAGAGTTGACAAAATTAGCATTGATTGTTGGTACAACAATGTCCAAAACCCAATTAGGATACAAAGAATAGTGAAAATAGGCTAACAAAAGATCATAAGCATGTGACAAATCAGATGCAACACTGATATCAACTTGAAGAGCTATATCAGCCTAATGATTCAAGCACTCACTAGCCCTCAAGAGGATAGATTGTGCTAGGAAAATGATAAACTTTATAACATACACTAGAAACATAAGCAGATGATCATCCACCAAAGAATTTGATGGGGGGAATATTTCAGCTGGTAATGATATTTATTTTAATAATCATAATAATATGCTTTAAATTTGTGTGCATCCATGAAGGACATGTTTTCCAATCACAGGTTTGATACAAGGGCTTCACATGAAGGACAATTAACCAAACAAAATCTTCTATCTCGTCAAAGACTATGTCTTGAGGATTTAAAAGACTAACTTTAAAACGCTGAAAATACTTGAAGAGTAAGCTCACACCTAGTGAAACAATAGTAAGGAAAAAAATTAAGCAAGAAAATATGGATCCAATCTAGTTTGGGGATCTCATGAGGATTGCGAGAACATAACCTAATCATCAGGAATCGTTGAAGTGCATCGATTCCCTGAAAAGTCCATGAACTTTCATAATCAAATTTGGATAGCTTAGAAATATTTACATGTAAATATGTAGCACTATCATCAAATTTGTCATTGAAAACATTATTAACGTCACTGAATTGATCAAATTTAATATTTAGAAAATAAAATTCTTCAAGTGTAAAGAATCTAGATGAATCAATATGAGAGCTTCATCGAGCATCTGTAGCAGATTCAATATTTTTATATTTTAATTGTGAGACCACACCACCCTGTACCTAATTATACTCAAATCCAATGGGGAAAATCCTAAAGGATCGAGACAAAATTTTGGTGTAGAAGACTCATCAAGCCTATTGTGAAATAACGGGAAGTATATTAAACATGAAGGAAGATGAAAAGACCCAGACATAGATGCATCACTTGCACCCAAATCAAACTTATAATTCAAGTCCTGCATACTAATATCAACTTGCAACAATGGTAGATCACAAATATTATGATCTATAACATTATTTGAACACCCATTCCACCCAAGAGAAGGCCTTGGTCACGGTTGGGAGGTGAATGTAAGAGAATATCGTTTGAGGAGGTTGTAGATTAATTGAATGAACAAAACTTTCATAATGGCCAAAGAATGATATCCAATGTGATTCTAGGATTGGCATTACTCTTCGTTTATAGGTTATATTAAATTTTCAAAATCATGATAATATGAATCTTTTGGTTTTATATATGACCATGTATGGATTAGAGGAGTTTCAAGAGCATTCAAACAAAAATATTGTCCAAAACTAGAGTTTGCAAACTATGAGAAGGGTGTCCAACAATTAGATTAGAGCCTTGCAAATTTGGGACTTCTTGAGGAAGTAAAAGATCATCCAATGTACTTGGGCACCCATCACCTCTTATATTAATAGGAACATGGATGTTAAGGTGATTATTGTCAAAGCTTTCAACTTGAGTAAGTATTTTTAGGTCATTTGACCAGTTATCAAGATTGCAAGATGATTGATCATCATTTTTACATGGAAGAATCTGAAAGATGGAATAAATATGGAAATTGTCTTCACTCTTTTGTTCCTCTACATGTGAAATATGGCCATTGTAGTGCTATTTTAATCAATCCTAATTGACCAAGACTACAACCATTTAATTGTCAACCCAGGGTAGGTCTGTTATTTCAATGGAGTTTGCATTATCTGTGTCGATACACTACAACCAAGAGTGAAAATAGAAAATATTAAATAATGTCGTTGAATCAATTGTAGAAGCTAAATCATTCATGCAAAAATTTAAACACTTTATAGAAATGAATCGCACTTCATAATTACCAGATAAAAGGCACGCCACACATGATATTGATAACTACACTAGCTGGTTAACTACCATACTACTAATAAAATCGGTGTAACAACATAACATAATTCTGAAACTGAAGCAAATATATTCTACAAATTATATAGTGAAAACAGAAAACCATACAAACAATAAAAGAGAGAAACAATAATATACAGCTAACTCTATCGTTGTAGTCCTTGCTAAAGAGGAGGGCCCTTCCTCCCTAGCAAGGGCATAGGAATGAACACGAGATTAGTTAAAGAATCAACTTAGAAGCAACAATAGCATCACCACAGTGTCTTTGATATTAAAAACAATTAAAAGTTACAAGATCAAAATAACAGTACTCTTTATGTCATCTCCCATACCTGAGAGATTAAGTTTCTCTTCTAGTTATTACATACCCAAAATTAGGAATAGACCAGTCATGAGAATCTCGCGATTCGCATGCTGATCATAAAATAGAAATCATTATAACTAGTTCCTAAATACAAATGCTATTCAAATACACTGGTTAAGATCACAACCGTTTGGATCTGTCACTTTCTAAATAAACAATTCATAACTTCCAATAGTTGTTGCATGGAATAGTACCCACGACTTTGCCAGCTATGGTGTAACAATATCCTACAGTCAAATGTCATTTTGAGATGTAACAGCAATCACTAGGTAACAACAACCTTGTAACGGCACCCTAGGTGTAACAACGGTAACCTATAACAACAACGCAGTGTAACAACATCTTTGTCTAACAACAAGATCTATAACATCACACAGAGTGTAACAACAATTTGTTCCATCCTAATCTTAGAACGATCAGCACGGTTGTTCATTCCATAACTTCTTTCTCGCAAGAAACACCTCTAAAAGAGGAGAGGATCCAAAAGACTTCTCCAATGCTTACCCCAATAGCCATAAAAAGGAATATTGCATCGTTATATTTAGAAAAAAAGGAAAAATATCGTGATGACAAAATAGGTTGTTCTTAATAAGGAAAAGGTGATTGACATGTAAATTTTTGTTGGCCTAGAGGGAAAAAGGATCAAAAATGGGGAAGAAAGTGTAGGAAATAGGTATAAAAACTACACCCAGCATATCCCTCCAACTGAAGCAATTGCATGTCCTCATGCAAAATCTCAGTTTCTCTTGTTATACCTCTGATGCAAATCCATAAAATTATAGGCACTAGTAGTATCTTCACTAGGAGGCCTATATCCCTGAGTAGCCATTAGCCCTTGCAGCCATGATTCTTCTTCACATTCACACAAGTGGTAATATGATTAATATTCCTCCACTGGTAACAAAATCATAGGATATTCGAATCTAAGTCCAATCCAAAAGGCTCTCATTGTTTACACCACCCGAGCATATTTTGGTACTCGTGTAACAACAACCACAAAATTCCTAAACTCAAAAGGATCTCCTTCTTGTAATCCAGCGCTATAGGTCTCAATGCACTTAAGGCACCTTGTTAGTGCTCAAATTTTCATTTGTGCATAAAGATTTAGAAAAATCCCCACAATCCTTTTTCTGTAAGTGGTTGATTGTTCCCTGATTTCTGAGGTACTGAGGAACAACTTGAACTCACGTATCAATTCATAAACCATTTATGGTTCTTCCCTGATCCATAATGTTACCCTTTCTTCATTGGTCTCAGATGACTTCATGGCAAAATTCCATTCGATTTGATTCCTCATAAAAGAAATGAAGGCTTGCAACTACAAATCCCCCATATAAGAGAAAACACTTGCCACCATCTTTGTACTGACATATTCACACATCATGTTATGCAAAAAAAACTCACAAAGTAAGATTTGTTCATCAAAATCACAAGCACAAAAAGTTTCAAGAAAAGTACAGGTAGAAGAACCCAAATAAGGTATATTTTCAAAGATTGCTCTTAATTGAAACAAATAATAATGTTCCCATAGGAATACTGGATATGATGGGGAAGGCCTCATGCAACCTAGCAGGTTTAAGGCAAGCTAACAAAGCTTCATCTTATCATTTGTTAGATACAAAACTGATCACTGTAACTTCTATAGTTGTTCACATTTCTTCTTCATAGCTTCCTTATGCCTCTGCTCTTCCCATTCTCTCACCCATTCTTCCTTTAACCATTTCTCCTAGAGTGAATTCATCATCTTCTTATGTTCCTTGAGAGAGATCGTTCCCTCTTGCAGAGAGAGCATCTGCTGCTTCCATTTGCATAACTCTAGTATCAACAAATTTTTTTCATAACACCATCCTCCATGAGGACCCGATGTTCTGCCACATGCATTAACAATTGAAGGTGTAGCAACCTCCCGAGGGTGAACCTGCTCCAGTTCCGTTGTTGGTTCTTGTATGACAACAACACCATCAATGGGTTCTTGTGTAACAACTTCCTTTTCTCCCCGGTTAGCTTCCACTTCCACTACTAGTTCTTGTGTAATAACAGTGTCATCCACAGGTTCTTGTGTATCATTTCCCCTTATTTAACTTCTATTTCCACTACTAGTTATTGTGTAATAGCAGTGTCAACCACAGGTCGGGTATATTAGCTTCTTCTTTTTCCCTTTGGTTAGCTTCCACTTCCATTGTTGGTTCTTGTGTAATAGCAGTGTCATCCAAGGGTTCATATCTATCAGCTACCAAATTAATCTCTATGGAATGCTCTATCTTAGTTGTTGGTTCTTATGTAATAGCAACATCTTCAACGGGTTTTTTGTGTCATCTTCCCAAGACTCAATTTGTGTTTCCCTCGGAACAATGTCCACTACACATACTCTATACCCCGCTGCCACTAGCTCCTTAACACAAGTCGTGCACATAGAACTCGGAACATTCTACTCCTCGGCCTTATCTATAGCCTCAACCAAAGTATCTAACCTTGGGGCCCTTGCCTCTACCTTATCCTCTACTAATTGCTTCCTTAACTTTTCTTTTTCTCTTTCAAAACTTTCACTTTTAAGCAGCAAGGAGTGGGTCTTGTTCTTACCTGGTGAGGAAGGTTCCTCTAGCTGAGCCTTCTCTTCATCTTCCTGCCTCGCTTCTACCTTGTTTTCCTCAAACATTGATGGGGACTCTAGGTGCCCACTAATCCTTACTCTCTATTTCGACTATTTATCACCAATTGGCTTATCAGCTGGTCTCTCTCTAACCCTTACTTTTGAGGAATAGGGTTGCTCCTTGGTTTCCATCAAAGCTTCCTTAGATGTCCCAACTCACTTCCTGTGGGTATTCCTAACCTTATTTCTCATGAATTGATCCCATCTCCTACCTTGGTGACTTAGGGCGTGTATAACAATTAACTTGATGAGGCCATGGTTTGTGATGCAAGTCTCTATATGCACTGTTATCTTCGCGGTCGCGGCCATATGCTTGATATTCTCCAGCAAAAAGTATGAGAGGTTTATCATCTATCAATGTTGGAGGTGATTTAACAATGGGAAGTAGTAATTGAATACAATTATTTCCCTTCCTCACATGTGATATACTTAATGAGGTAAACGTTGACATTTGTCCATGGCTAGGGAAATGACAACCTATCAATTCCTCTTTCTTTCTTCACTAGTCATTCCTCCCCTTGGAGAAAATCCTCCTTCAAATAGGGATCATTGAGTTTTTTGTTAAACCACCTTTTTCCATTTGTTGGCAATATCATCACATGCGAAATTGCCTCCTCTATAACTTCTAGTTGCAATCCCCTGACCTCTCTTTGATTCCTATTTAAATTCTTAGCGGATTCCATAGCAATTGCCCTGTCTGATCCTTCCAACCTTTGGAAAAACTCAAACCAGCCTACATCTTTAAAAATTTGGCATGCTTCGAGGCAGTTTTCCAATGCCTCTGTTGATCCCAGTTCATGTCAAATTTCCACCCCACCCATTACTACATTGTTTCAACATTGTTCTCCTCTCTTCTCCTCCTTGAGAAATTCCAAAGTGATCGAAATAATGCTCAATTGTCCTCGCTCTGCAAACTGTTCTCCTCCACTTCTGTCTAAGAGTTTTGAATGAGGATGCAATGCTTCAACAGTGGATAAATTATAGGGTGATGTAGTGAGGTTAAAGGAATGGATTTCAAATGAGGATATGTACTGCACAATAACATTTCCTTATTAATGCAAAGTTATGGAAGGTCTAGTCTGAGGTACAATTCCCTTTTCGGCATGATCGATCATTAAATGATAATTATTACGATACCATCATACTTTGGTTTCGATTTAAATGCTCATAGGTCATGCAAAGTTCATGTCATAATGTCGTTTATCCTCCCCCCCGCCCACTTAAATGTGACAGACATCCTCGACAGTCAAAAGGACATCACATTAGATTTCCATAATTACTAAATAAAAGAGTATAACGATATTATGGTTTCATGTCATTCCTGGTGTGACGTGGAGAGAAGACATTGGTGATGAGGTGCGTGAAATTAATTCTGACAGTCGAGGCAATTGCTCCCAAGTCATGGTGATTCTTGTTGTGTATCACAATAAATAATTTACTTGGATTATTTCTAGAATTCGTCAGTTGTTACAAATATAACAGCCAAGATGACTGTTATGTATTATTAATTTTTCTCAAAAGATAAAAACAAAGAACTAAAAAAGTGGTGTTACAACATTATTGTAAGATATGCTTGAAATAACAAATGATGGTTCAAAGTGTGTAACAACCGCCACAGAGTGGTTTTCAACTGTTACAGAAATTATCTATCTATGCCTAAAAGAGGTTTTCACATCCAGATTATTTTCATTATTTATTTTCTTAATTTATTTTTTATTTTTATTTATTTTTTATTTATTTGTTTTATTTATTTTTTAAACATGTGTAACAACCGCCGACAAAGGTTGGTTTTTAGCTATTACACTTATTGAAAAAATAGAATTTTGGCAGCAGAGGGGGGGCTTTCCCCTGCTCCTGTAATCTAAGAATTCATGAAAATGTTAACAAATGAATCCCTTGAAGTAAGTTTATGATATAACTGAAAACAGTGCCTGTTTGCAAGCAATGGTGTCCTCGCACTATTAATGGTAACCAAATTCATAGTCTGATTGTCAAAGACTACATCTACCTCATAGGGGCCTAGCCATTTGGTGTAGAGCTTACCCTTGAATCCCTTGAATCTTGAATCATATAAGAGAGCCTGATCTCCTTTTTGAAACTTCTTCTTCTTGATGAACTTGCCATGCCACTTAGCTCTCTTTTGCTAGATAATCTTTGTTTGATGGATAGCATCCAGCCATTTCTCCTCCAATTCATTGACCTGGTTCAACCTTTTCTTTTGTGTTGTAGCTAGATCCAAATTCACTTGCAACGTTGTTCTCATTGTCTTGATATCGAACTCAATAGGGAATAAGGGATTTTCACCATACACAAGTTCATATGGTGAGAATCCCGTAGTATTCCTCCATGTAGTTCTATATGCCCACAACACTTCTAGAAGTTTATCAACCCAATTCCCTCGATGACTAGCCACAGTCTTGGTAAAAATCCCCTCAAAGACCTTTTTGGTGCTTTTCACTTGGCTATTTGCTTGTGGTTGGTAAGGTGTTGTGATTCTATGATGTATTTATATTTTTCAACCAACTTTTGAATCATATGGGATGTAAATTGGGGCCCTCCATCTATTACTATCTCCATGGGTATCCCAAAACGGACAAAGATGTCTTCAAAATAGGAAGTCTAAAACAACTTGCTCCATGGCTCTAGTTAGTGCTTTTACCTCAATCCATTTTGTGACATAGTCAGTGTAGACCAAGATGTAGGATTTCTTTCTAGATGAAATATTAATTGGTCTCACAAAGTCCAAGGCTCATTTCTCAAAAGGTTCTAAGACAATTTGAGGCTGTAATGGCATCTCATTTGATTGCAGTGATTGGCCCATCCTTTGGAAACTATCACATCCTTTCATGAACTTCTTGGCATCCTGAAATATTTTTGGCCAATAATATCTTGTCAAAAGGACTTTGTATCCTATCTACTTGTCTGTGAAATTCCCTACACAAGGTTCCTCGTGACAATGTAGAAATTCTGACTGTAGATCACTTGATAATGCAATATATTAAAGCAAAATACTTGATCTACTTCTACAAACAAACTTGTGGAAGCTTAATTGATTTTGAGCAAGATCAAATAGAACACATATAACAAAGAAGAAGAATCAATCACACGTGAAACAAAGAAGAATACTATGGGAAAATCCTCATCTGAAAACCCCGCTATCTGTATTATCATACAAGTGGAAATATCTCAGAATTACACAAAGCTTTAGCTCACAAGCTATCCAGCTCTTAGTACAATCCCTCACTATTGCTCATAGATAGAATAGACACAACATATGCCTTCCCTCAATCCTCCAAGCCTCCTATTTCCTTGCACAGTTTCTCCCGGGTCCTCTGGCTACCACCTGTGTGAATTCACCTCTCACACAACTCACCAAACTCAGAAGTAATTGTGCAATATCCAAGGAATGAATTCCTTCTACATGCAAGAGATATCCTCAATGGAATACTCCTGCAACTGATAGTACATTGTCCCATCATCTGATCTCAACTGGGTCTCTGACTGAACTAACATGCATGAGTTATTTATGAGAGAATATTCAGTTATCTGAAGTGCAGTAGTTACATGCATGCATGCATTAACTAACTGAACTTACAATCAGTTCAACAAAATATTGAAACTAATCTAATAGGAATTAACTCAGTTAACTGAGCTAACTAATTACAACTCAAAGTACAACTCACCTTGATCTCCTTAATCAAGGGATAACTTCCTCGATCAAAGGGAAAATTGTTGCATGTTTTCACATACACTTCATGTTTGATTTTCTACAGCTAATTAACTTAAGATGAATTAATTATTATTTTACAAAGAACTGTTAAAATCAAATTCGAATTTTAATTCTCAATTTTAGTTCAGGGACTAACTAAAATTGGAATGTATCCCAAAATTCTATTTATAGCAGTGCTATTTTTAGCACTTTTATTTTTAGCATTTATTGTCGTTATTTTCAACACTCCCTCTCAACAAGAAAGGGATTATCAGTCACCCCAATCTTGTCTCTATGGAACTCAAACTTGCATTTTGACAATGCCTTAGTCAAAATATATACATCATGTTCCTTGGTCAAAACATACAACAACAACATGATCCTCTTCACCACACAGTCTCAAAGATGATGATATCGGATATCGATGTGCTTGGAACTATCATGAAATATTGGATTCTCAGAGAGTTTGATACAACTCTGATTATCGCAATAGATCACAGTTGGATCCATCCTCTGACCAAACAATCCAACCAAAATCTTCCACATCCAAATGGCTTCACATGCTGCCTGACTGGCAGCCATCTATTCAACCTCTGCTAAGCTAAGTGCAACTAACCTTTGTTTCCTAGTGTACCAAGAAACTGCAGTTGAACCAAGGTTGACGATTCCTTCTGAAGTACTCTTTCGGTCTACTGGACTCCCTGCCCAATCTGCATCTGTGAAGCTCTGAAGCTTCACTCCCTCTGTCCGTCTGTGCCACAATCCATACTAAGATGTGCCTCTTAGGTATCTCAGCACATGCTTCACTTCCTTCCAAAACAGCTTGGTAGGCTGAACCATAGCTTGACTCAGCTGGTTCACCGCAAAGCACAAATATGGTCTTGTGTTCACTAGATACATCAATGAACCCACAAGTAGGGGTGATTTTAGGGGCGAAACGAAATGAGGTTTTAAATTTTCAGTGGGCGAATATTTTGTATCATAGTACATTTTTACAAATCACCTCAAATAGCCCACCTTATTTTAAGGGAGAGGGTAAAAAAGGTAAATTTAGCCCTTGAAATTAGGAGTTACAACCTTCCATTCGCCCATTTTCAAGAATAGGTTTTATTTAAGTGAATCTATTCGCCCATTTTCAAGAATAGGTTTTATTTAAGTGAATCCTATGGGCCAAATACCATATTTATAAAAGAGGT
>APFE030157281.1:134437-153127 GCA_000404065.3 Pinus taeda
ATCCATCTTAATTCTGGGTCTACCAAGTGCTCAAAGGGATAAATAGATTTCATCCCCCTAAGAGTGGTAGATGTGGAGTTAAGATGGATATAGGTTGGTTTTATGATAATGAAGATATTAAATAGACTTAGGAAATTATATTGTAAAAACATCTTAAGGTGAATGGTTAAAGCATAGACATTGGACAAGTATATTGTATACTTCTGTTTTAAACTGAAACAAATCCAGGGCTAAAAGGAATGGATTGATTGCACTAGTCATCCTTCTATAACTTTCCAACATATGCTGGAGTAAACAGATTGTAATTTGGGTAATTTTTCTAATTGCAAATGGGAACATACTTGTGTATTGGCAGGGTGTTACGAGGTCCCTAGAAGTGGAGTAAACATATTGTGATTTGGGTAATTTTTCTAATTGCAAACACGAACATACTTGTGTACTGGCAGGGTGGTTATGAGGTCCCTAGAAGTGATGAATTTGAATTTTTCTTGGTTTTATATATAGTATTAGGTTTTTTCTCATGCTTTTTGTGAATGGCACGGGTGAATTTTATCTTACACCCACTAGATTATCGATATGTAATTTCGGTAATTTTGATTTCAAAAGATATTTTAAAGAAATGCAATGATTTCATTTGTGTATTCAATAAACACAGGATTTTATAATTGAGTAAAATATTCGCCATGCCTGGTGAGAGATTCGCCAAAAAATTATATATACATATCATATTATTGATAAAATCGCCTTCCATTTTTCCTATATACCATGGAGATTCGCCCATTTATTATACATGTAAATTTAGGGGGGGTTCTTAAAATTTTCCCTGCCCACAAGCTACTGATAAACAACAACAGCTATTGTTATCACCCCAAGAAACTCTCCTAGGTTGTAGCTCGGAGATGCCTGGGAACATATAAATTGAACTTACTATTTCAAATGGATGAATGGAAGGAATGATGCTTGTCCAAGCCAGATGACCACTTCTACTTTGCTTGACTCCAGACATGCGTGAACACCCCCAGACTACAAGGCTTTAAACCACCAACTATTCACAATTTTAAGATAGGGTGAAAATGGAGAATACTGACCACACCAGCAAATGCACACGACCATGTGATGGCTGGCTACAACCAGTAAAGAAGTCTGCAAATCTAATCTACTAATGCATAGATAGGATGACAACTCTCTGGCACCATATGAAGAGAAACCTAAATAACTTATTCAATGACACATACAAGATTTTAACACAAAGGTAGGATGACAACTACTCTAACATTAAACATCAAGAGTTCAAGAATACAGCATATCAGGCATAGCTTGGAAGAGAGAATAAATGGAAAGTGAGCAATTAATAGCAAAAGAAGCTTGTATTAGCTAAAAATGAAGACGAGACGCTGCAAGTATCAAAATATTCATAGTCTCCAGAAGTTGAACCTTACATCAATACATCAATGATCAACCCTGTTTACATCTTGTTTCTGGGTATATATAGAGTTTCATTACAAAGGCACTGGGCCATTCTAGGTATGGAGGGGTCATAATTGACCACCAACTACATTTAACTACCTGATGGAGTTTCTAAGTGCATTTACTTTTCTTAGTGGATGAGTTTGATCTCCTTGGGTGCTACGATATCCTCTCAATCAGCTGGAGTGCTTGTATCAATGAGGCCCCATAACTGTTAAATGCAGCTATATGTTCATCCCTCATCCTTTTCCTCCTCAACCATACTGTATGTTAAATATAGTGGTTGAGGAGGAACTACAAATGGTAGTGGAGACTATTCACCTTTGTCCTTCAGGTGCATGGAACAGTCGAAGGACGTGGACCGTGTAGCAGGTGGATGAGTCGGATGAAGGAGGAAGATCAGTTGTCAGATCGAGAGGATGGATGGCGGGGATGGCTAAGCAGAGGGTATCAGGAGAGATGAGAGTAGAGTGATCATGGGCCATTGCATTTCGAGTGGATAGATCCAACGGCGGGCGGGCAAAGAAGGTGCACAGATGTTATCGGGTGAGAACGTGGGACTGGGCGGTAAGCGATATTGCTCACACCAGCTTAGGACATTGGGTGGTAAAAGGGGAACAGTGCGCGATTCCACTCAGAGTGTGACACGTGGCGGCGAAGGAGAGAGGAAACCACTCTCCATCGCATGTTAACGCCCCAACACTTTGTGGACGTGAGGAGAGTGAACGTCATCCGATCATGGTGGAGATGATTGGACGGTGGGGTTTAATCGTGCAGGTTTTTCATCAGGCACGATGGGAACCATTGGATTGGGAGGTAGAGATCGACGGTGGAGGCTACGGCGACAAGTTTGTGGAGGCGCCATGTCATATGGGCACAGTTTCATGAGGCTTTGGGTTTTAACGCTCGGGGCTTAAGAACAGGGGTTTTACATGGTTTTAACTAAAAAGCATAAGAAATGGAGATGAAAGGAGGATGAGCAGGGTAAAAGAAAGGGTAAGAATGACCATTAGGAGCTCGTTTGAAGCATAACCGAACCAACCAAGATTATTTATGATCTTCCAATATTAAAGATATGTAGAGGAGCTAACACTGGCTCCGTTTGGGGATGGGATCCTCCGTGTGAGGTCTCAAGAACTGTAGACCAACACCTTTCCTGTCAAAACTAGATGAGCAAAATTTCCTAGTGTTCCATTGGCATGGAGTCTAATTAAGCTTATTGAAACTGATAAACAAGACATTTACAACTTTAAGCACTGAAGACCCTAAATGACATAAATTTTTAGAAAATGCCCATTAACTGGGCCATCAAAAATTGTCCCTCCTTCCATACCTTGTAGCATGAAAGTATTGTTCCCTTGGATCTGAGTGATGACAAAAGGTCCAGTCCATAAAGCATCAAACTTCCCATGGTTGCCTTTCTTCTCCTTTAGTGCATCCCACTTAAGAACCAAGTCTTCAACCTGAAAATTTTCTGCTTTTGCCTTTCTATCAAAGGCTTCCTTGATTCTCTTTTGGTTTGTTGCAGACTTCTCAACCAGCCATTCTCTGATTTGATGCACTTATGCTAAATCAGTGATCCGTTTTGCCATGTCCTCTACATCATCCTACTCTTCCTGCAAGAACTTTTCCATAGGGAGGGTTAACTGAATTGGGAACACAGCCTCAATCCCATATACCAGCTTGAATGGAGAATTCCCTATGGATTTCTTGGCGGTCACTCTATCAGCCCACAGTGCATACTTGAGCTTAGAATCCCAATTCTTTTTGTTGTCTTCCAACAACTTTTTAATTATCCTTATCAAGTTCTTGTTGGAAGATTCTGCTAGGCCATTTCCTTGAGGGTAGTATGAGGTGGAATGAACTAGCTTAATGCCCATTGAGTCACACATGTCCACCAACTCTTTTGCCCTGAAGGCTGCTGCATTGTCTGTGACTAATTTATATGGACAACCAAACCTAGTGAGGATATTCTCTATCAAGAACCTCATGACCATATAATGATTAGCCTTTCTGGTAGGGATGGCCTCAATCCATTTAGTGAAGTAATATGTAGCTACTAAGATCCATCTGTGCTGGCCACTGGAATGTGGATTGATTTCTCCAATGAAGTCCAAGCCCCACTGCTGAAGAGGGCCACCAGCATGTATGGGTTTTAAGGGCAGGGACTTCAATTGCTGCCTCCCTTCAAATCTTTGGCACCTATCACAAGATTTAACAAATGAAAAGACATCAGAAAACAAGGTGGGCCAATAATATCCAACCCTGAGGATCTTTTGAGCTACAGTTTTCCAATAGTGATGTCCTCCACATATGCTGGAATGAAACTACTGCATAACCTCCATGGATTGTTCTTTTTCCAGACACCTCAGAAGAATTCCAGAGGGGTCCCTCCAGTAGAGCAGTTTCTTATGAATGCAATACTTAGTTTCCTTGAGCTTGATAGTTTTGGCTTGGCTTGAACTAAGGCCTGGAGGAACTTCTAGCTTCAGCAAGAATTGTGCCATTATAGAATACCAATCACAAGTAGTTATATTCTCTCCCAATGACTGATTTTTCCCTGGTTTAACTATTTCCCCTTCCACCTGACTATTATTTGAATTTATGCTTATCAAATTCATGTCCAACATCCTACAATTTTCTTCAACCTTTAATCTAGCAAGGCCCTGACCTCTAACAAGCTTGGTGGGCTTCAACTCTATGTTGAATTCAATAAGCTTTGCAATCCATTTAGCCCTTCTTCCATTAGCATCTAGCTGCATTAGGACATCTTTAACTGAAGCAGAGGGCACATATGCAATTACCTTCGAATGCAGAATGTAAATTCTGAAAGCTTTCAAGGATTTGATAAGGGCATATGCCTATTTTTCAATGATATCATACCTCGGCTCAGCATCCCTTAAGGTTTTGCTGAAAAATGCCACTAGATGCTCTGAGCCTTCCTCATCTGATTGCAATAAAACTGTTGCAAGGGTATCATCTGAAGCAAATGAAAATATATGGAAGTCCTTGCTATAATTTGGGCTGGTCAAAGTAGGAGCTTCCATAATATCTCTCTTAATGGTTTCAAAGGATCTTCTTGCTGCATCAGTCCATTTGATTTCTGATCCCTTTTTCAAAATGGAGGAAATGTGTTTTACAAGTTCTACAAAATTAGGAATAAACCTCCTTACAAAATTTATCTTGCCCAAAAAGGACTAGATATCCTTCTTTGATCTCATGACAGATAAGGTTTTTATTGCTCTTACTCTTTCTGGGTCAATTTTGACACCTGTAGCAGAAACAATGTGTCCTAACATCTTGCCCTCTTTTAAATCAAACTGTGACTTTTTAGGATTGACCGAAATCCCAAACCTTCTGCACTTCATAAACACTTTCTTCAAATGTTTCAAATGGTCTTGATGGTTGCTGGAGTATATTGTTATATCATCAAGGTAGATAAGAACAAACTTATCCTTCTCTCCCACAAATGTTATATCCATAGCTCTCTGAAAGGTGGCTCCAGCATTCATCAGCCCAAAAGGCATCTTAGAATACATAAAAGTGCCCCAAGGAGTGGTGAATGCACTCTTCTCTTGGTCATCTAGATGCACAACAACCTGGTTATACCCTGAAAATCCTTCCAGGAAAGACATTACTTTGGCTCCTGAGACCGTCTACAGCAAATGCTCCATCTTGGGTAGAGGATAATTGTCTTTCTTAGAGCATTCATTTAAGTTCCTGAAATCAACGCAGAGCCTGATTTCTCCACTTTTCTTCCTTACCACTACCAAATTGGCTACCCATTTTGAATATCTGAGAGGGACTATGATTTTTGCAGCCAGTAATTTCTTGATTTCTTTTTCAATCAAAGGGAGGAGTAAAGGATTTATTGGTCTCAGCTTCTGCTTGAAAGGGATGGTGTCTTTCTCTAAGGGAATTTTACGTTGTATGATCTTTTTGTCATAAGTTTTCAGGTCACTATATTCCCAGGCAAAAACATTAGCAAATTGCTTCATTAAATTGCAGTACACAGAACATTGGGCAGCAAATAGATGGGTGGACAGATTTACATATCTTGGATGATCTGAGCTCCCTAAATTATGCCTATGGATTGTAGATTAGTCTTCTTTTTGAGCAGCCTTATAAGGCACATCATTATGTTCAAACAGATTCTCTAAAGGAACTAGGCCTTTAGGTATCTGATTGCTGGGTAGTTGGACAATGTTATTTTTGGCAATTTTGTTTCTAAGCTGGGACTGGGGACTTTCTTCCAAGACTTCATTCTCCTGATCAATTTTCATTTCTGAGAATTCATCAATGACTTGCAGAAACCTATTCACTTCATCATCATCTTCAAAAACTTTCCAATGTTGGACATTATCAGGCAAGGATGGTCTATATTTCATCTGAACTTCATAAACCAGTTTGGGGGGCATGAGAGGGAGAAACATGCTAGCAGACACAGCAAGGGAATCAACGAGGTGATTTTTGACTCTAGGGATGTATGAGATGCAAAAACTATCAAAAGAATATTTAAGTCTCCATACCTCATCTCTATATGCTTTCAGCCTTTGATGTTTTTCTTGAAACATTTTGTTCACTTGCTGAATAATAAGATCAGCATCTCCAAACACCTTTATGTTCCCGATTCCTCTGTCTTTAGCTGGATTAAGGCCCAATAACAGAGCCACATACTCTGCTATATTGTTGGTGACTTAGAAATCCAGCTTAAAAGACAGATGTGCGCTTTCTTGTTTTGGAGAAATCGACACCACCCCTGCTCCTGCATTTTCCCTTGAACATGCTCCATCAAAGAACATCTCCCAAAACTGTGCTCCTTTTTCTTCCATGGCCTGATTTATTGGTTTCTTGATCTACATTGAGGCCTTTTGAGATTCTTCAATTTGGAGAATACATAACCCAAAATCAATGTCCATAGCATAAATGGGATGATTGGAAGGATTCTTCTCATCACTGATGATGTATGCTAGTTGTGATTCTATATAAAATCTCCTGTTTTCCCCTCCAAAAACTGGGACAGTGGCATAAGATAAATCATTCTATAATGTCCCACCTAGTCTCTTAATCCACCCTCTAGACAGCAGCATACCAAACTTAGGGGGGACATCTACTACCACAATGTCCATAATCATGCTCTTCATGGGTAGCTGAGTTAGGGTAATGGCCAGGTCTTTGATTAATCCCAGGAATTTTACCTTTCTTGAATCAAATGAGAATAAATCATGATATGGTCTGGTGATATCAAGGCCTAACTCTTCCATGACAGCTTTAGGCACCAGATTGTGGTTGGCTCCTATTTCCAGCAGGCAGTTATGGAGGGTTTTGTCATGAATGGTCAAGGAGACATTGAATGATGGGGAGCTATTATTAGCAGGTTCGGTCATTGAGCTAAGCACAACTGCAGGCTTATCATCCTGCAAATTTACAAAGTCATGAGAGGCTTGTGAGGCTTTTAGCTCAAGGGCATCAAAGATAGTTTCTCTAAAAACTTCACTCTTTACAAGTTCTATCAGAGCTACAGATATTTTTAACTTCTGGACTTCTGCTTCAAAGCTAAAAGGGGAATGGGACTTGTCAGGACCTCTTACCTCTTAAGCTGGTGCTTTGAGGATGACTAGATCAGTTATTGTTCTTTTCTATATGATATTCTATTACTCTATTGGGACAGCAATTCTCTGGGCATGATTCTCTTTAACATTATTTTCTTTTGACCTCAGATTATATCTTTGTTGTTCATCAGTCTGCAGAACAGCTTCTCTGTCCCACTCTTGATTGGTATGGTGTTGTAGCAATGATTCTTCATAGGAAGCCAATGTCAAAAAGGTAGCACTACCTTTATCTTTCATGCAATGAATCTCATCGTCTTCTTCAAACTGCTCCTCCTCCATGACTATGTTTTGTAAAGGAGCCTTAACTCTGTGTTCTTCATTTACTTATTTACCCTTCTGAATGATCTGCAATTGTTCATTTTCTCTTTTGAATGGATTTGGATTTCTTAGAGCAAATGTGTTTGGAAGCCTTTCCTTCCCAGAGCCCTGATCAACCTTCATCTTAGATATCCCGACAGCCAACGACTCTATCATTTTATTCATTTTGTCTAATTTAGGTTCAGAAGATGAAGCAGAAGAAGAAGAAGCCTCACCTGTCTACCTCCTTCTATCAGCATGACTTTTGAGTTTCTCTGTAGCCATGATATTAGATTCTACCTCTAAAGTTGCATCTTGCATTTCAGCTAGAGTGGCACACCTTCTTTCTCTTAAAAGTAGGTAGAAATCAAAGTCAAAATCATTGGCATAGGTGAGTTTAGCAGAGGTGGGGGTAGGCTTTACTTCAGCTGGTATTTTACTATACATACGATTTAATCTTTTATTAAAATTAGGCAATGATTCCCCATTCTCCCTCTTGAGGTTACCAAACTCAGTATGATAGTATAGCAGGTCTTTTTTTATCCCCCCAATGCTTCAGAAATACATCATCTAAGGCTTCAATGTCTGCTATAGACCTAGGGGTCAATTCTTTGAACCACTTTCTAGCCTCTCCATCAAGGCTCTGGATAAACACTGTCATCCAAACATCATCCTCACTAATATCTAGGTTATTAGCATAACTATAAAAATACTATAGGTGTTATTCAGTTGTTACTCCCTCTGTACCAGTGAACTTGGGCATGTATTTATGATACTCTCCTGCAGACATGGCATTTAAAGGAACAGGCAAGACCAAGGGTCCATACCTAGCAGCTATGATTCTTTCCATCTTCGTGGGTGCTTGTTGGCCTGCCATGACTGGGGTAGGTGGAAGGATACTGGCAGTTTGAACGGTAGGGAGTAGTGAAATAGATGGCAGAGACAGAGGAATACGATGGACTGTATGGGAAACTTTCTTTGGACTGAGATCCAAAGGGGAACTGGATAAACAAGGAGCTTTATGAATCTCTAAGGGTATTTGTTCATTAAAAATGCTAGGCTCTATATCTTCAAACTGTACACTCTCAGCTATAATCTTCTCATACAGAGATACATAAGATTTTTTGGGCTTACCTGATCCTGATGCTCCTTTCTGTGATGTCTTCCTTTGCTTGACAATATTCGCAGGGTCAAGCACTGGGTTAGCTGGTGATTTCTGAGGATTCCTCTAAGTATGCCTCACAAACTAAGCCAGAACTGTAATGTGGAGTTGCCACTAGGTTGGTCCTCCTATAGAGTCGCCTAATAGATTATTACAACTAGAAATGTGTCCAAACTTTTTCTATCATCAAATCTGGAGTTGTGTCATTCTCCCAGGGAAGCTGAGCTTCAATCTCCTCTCCCCAGCAACGGTGCCAATTATGTTATCACCCCAAGAAACTCTCGTAGGTTGTAGCTCAGAGATGCCTGGGAACATATAAATTCAACTTATTGTTGCAAATGGATGAATGGAAGGAATGATGCTTGTCCAAGCCAGATAACCACTTCTACTTTGCTTGACTCCAAACATGCATGAACACCCCCAGACTAAAAGGCTTTAGACCACCAACTAATCACAGTTTTAAGATAGGGTGAAAATGGAGAATACTGACCACACCAACAAATGCACAGGACCATGTGATGGCTGGTTGCAAGCAGTAAAGAAGTCTGCAAATATAATATACTAATGCGCAGACAGGATGACAGCTCTCTGGAACCAGATGAAGAGAAACCGGAATAACTTATTCAATGACACATACAAGATTTTAACACAGAGGTAGGATGACAGTTACTCTAACGCTAAACATCAATATTTCAAGAATACAGCATATCAGGCACATCTTGGAAGAGAGAATAAATGGAAAGTGAGTAATTAATATAAAAATAAGCTTGTAATAGATAAAAATGAAGATGAGACACTGCAAGTATCAAAATAGGCATAGTCTCTAGAAGTTGAATCTTACATCAATAATCAACCATCAACCCTATTTACATCTTGTTTTTGGGTATATATAGAGTTTCATTACAAAGGCACTAGACCATTCTAGGTATGGAGGGGTCATAATTGACCACCAACTACATTTAACTACCTGATGGAGTCTCTAAGTGTGTTTACTTGTCGTAGTGGATGAATTTGATCTCCTCGGGTGATCTTTTGTCCTCTTGGGCAGCTGGAGTGCTTGTATCAATGAGGCTCCATAACTGTTAAATGCAGCTATCTGTTCATGTCTCGTTCTTTTCCTCCTCGGCCATACTATTTGTTAAATATAGTGGCTGAGGAGCAACTGCAAATGGTACTAGAGACTAGTCACCTTCATCCTTCGGGTTCACAGAACAGTTGAAGGACGTGGACCGCATAGCGGGTGGACGAGTCAGATGAAGGAGGTAGATCAGCCATCGGATCGAGAGGATGGATGGCGGGGATGGCTTAGCGAAGGGTATCAGGAGAGATGAGAGTGGAGTGATTGTGGGCTATTGGATTTCAGGTGGACAGATCCAACGGCGGGGGGGTGAAGAAGGCGCGTGGATGTTATCAGGTGGGAACGTGGGACCGGGCGGTAAGCAGTATTGCTCGCACCAGCTTAGGATGTTGGATGATAAAAGGGGAAAATTGTGTGATTCCACTCAGAGTGTGATACGTGGTGGTGAAGGAGAGAGGAAACCACTCTCCATCGTGCGTTAATGCCCTGACACTTTGTGGATGCGAGGAGAGGGAACGTCATCCGATCATGGTGGAGATGATTGGATGGTGGGGTTTAATCATGCAGGTTTTTCTTCGAGCGCAATGGGAGCCGTTGGATCGGGAGGTGGAGATCAACGGTGGATGCTACGGTGACAATTTTGCAAAGGTTCCATGTCATATGGGCGCGGTTTCATGAGGCTTTGGGTTTTAACACTCATGTCTTAAAAACAGGGGTTTTACATGGTTTTAACTAAAAAGCACGGGGAATGGAGATGAAAGGAGGATGAGCCGAGTAAAAGAAAGGGCAAGAATGACCATTAGGAGCTTGTTTGAAGCATAACTGAACCAACCAAGCTTATTTCTGATCCTCCAATATTAAAGATATGTAGCAAAGCTAACAGCTACTACCTCACCTGAAGTAGCATCCTCTTTCCTCCAATTACTAGATAGAGGATTCTGCATGGGCTTTCACTTCTCCATGTGGAATCGCATGAGCATCTCATTGGCATACTTTCCTTGAGCACAAACACTTCCCCATCCTTCTACCACACTTCCATGCCTAGAAAGTACTGCATAGGACCCATGTCTTTCATCTTGAACTCTCTTGCAATTTCCTCTTTGCAAGACTTGATCAACTGATCATCACCTGTCAATATCAGATCATCAACATAAAGAACAATGATCAATGTATTACCTTCTACCATGATGTGGTAAAGGTTCACATATGCTTCACTCTTTGTGAAGCCCAAACCGGTGAAATAGATGTTGATCCTGGTGTAGCAAGCAAGAGGTGCTTGCTTCAGCCCATACAAATTCCTATTGAGTTGGCACACAAGCGACTCACAGTCGAAGGTCTCAAAACCTTACGGTTACTCAATGTACACCTCTTCCTCAATCTTCCCATTGAGGAACGCAGTCTTCACATCCATCTGATGGATCTTCCAACCCATATGAGCTAAATAATGCCAACATCGATCTGATAGATGAGTACCTTGCTACGAGAGAAAAATTCTCATCGTAGTCAATCCCCTCGACCTGTGAGAAACCACGGGCAACAAACCTTGCCTTATGTTTCTCAACATTGCCATCAGCTACTTTCTTTACCTTGTAAAGCCATCAGGAACCTACTACTGACTGGTCCTCTGGTCTTGGGACAACATCCCAAACACTGTTCTGAATGATGGAGTCGTACTCCTCCACCATTGCATCAACCTATACTAGTTGTTGCATAGCTTCCTCGAATGAAGAAGGTTCGGTCTCTACACACTCCCCAAATAGGGCCATGTATCCAGTGTACCACTCAGGGGATCTCCTCTATCTGCACTAAGAGTATGGATGTCCCACATTCTCTCTTGCATCCCTCACCAATCTGTCAGCTTCCCTTGAGGATTTCTTCCCATCTCTGGAAGACTCTACATGAGTGGATGTCTCCACTCCCGGATCCTCTACATGCGGCTGTTGCGCATCAGTCTAAGGCTCCTCCACCTTAGGAACTAAGAGTTCCTCCTCTACATGCAACTTGAGCTCCCTCTCAAGTGATACTCGCATGGCTTTCTGCTCGTCGAACTTCAGATCTATGCGTACAACTGTCCTCTGACTGGTAGGAAAGAACATTCGATAGTTGTGTGGTGTATTAGTGTACCCCATAAGTATCCCCAACTCAGTTGTTGGATCTAGCTTCTTCCGGGCATCTTTGTTCACATGGCAATAAATCAATGATCTAAAGATCGTGAAGTGACTCACAACTAGTCTCTTCCCGGAAAAGGTCTCCATTGGTGTCTTCATTCCCAGTATATGATGTGGGCTTCTATTCTACAAGTATATGTTGTATTGCATATCTCAGCCCACAAATGAAGTGGTAGGATTTGGTCATGCAACATCACTCGAGTTGCTCCCACAATCGATCTATTCTTCCTTTTGGCCATCCCATTCTACTGTGGGTTATGGGGTGCCGTCAATTCCCATTTAATTCCTTTTGCTGCATAGAAGTCCTTAAATTGTTGGGAGACATACTCTCACCATTATCGCCTCACAAGGCCCTTATTTTCTTTCCAGATTCTTTCTCTACCAAGGCTTTCAACTCACAAAACATTGAGAAGGTTTGATCCTTCTTCTGCATAAAGTAGATCCAACATCTATGAGAAAAATCATAAATAAAAATAACATAGTACCTTTTTTAGTGGTGGAGGCTGTAGAGAATGGTCCACACACATCTATATGATCTCGCTCCAGGATTTCTCCAGCTCTACTATCTTGATCCTAAAAGGAAGATTTCGCATACTTACCCAAGGTACAACCTTTGCATGTATCCATTTTCTACAGTTTTCCCTTTGGAAAGTCTGGTAGAAAAATGTTGCATGACCTTCAAGGCCCCATTGTGCAAGTGGCCCAATCTTCTATGCCATAGCTCACCAACATCTTGGCTCCACACCACCTCTACTTTGGAACTCAATGCAGCACAGTCGTCTACCTCTAGCTTGTAGAGATTCTTACTTCCAATCCCAATCCTCTTGGTCTGTCCAGTGCTGATATGCCTTGGGAATTCCTTTCCTTTGTTAAAGACTACATCATAGCCTTTGTCTTCTAGCATAGTGATGGACACAAGATTCTTCTTTAGACCCGACACATACTTTACATCAGTCAGGGTGAGAGGAGCTCCATGCTTCCTTTGAAACACAACCATACCTTCACCTGAAACACAGTACTTTCCATCATCACCCATCTCGATCCGCATCTGGATATCCTTCTCCTCCAAGGTACTGAAAATATTCTTGTCACCGGTCATGTGGAATGAAGTTCCACTATCCAGGTACCAAACACACCCCACCATCGATGAAACCATACATGTGATGAGGGTGAAATCAAATTCGAACTGTGAGGCTAGTGCCTCACCATCTGATCCCTTCGAGGATCCCTTCTTGGATTTCTTTTGTGGACAATTCGTAGCATAATGGCCCACCTCATGACAATGAAATCATCTCACTTTTGATTTGTCAAACTTCTACCCACCATGGGAAGAACTGGATTTGGAATGGGATGCCTTCCCATTCCCTTTCTTTGCCTTACTCGCTAAGGCTAGATTTTCTTCATCATCTTGCTTTGATGAAGATCCATCTATAGTGCTTCTTCTTATCTGGCAGTTTCTCTCTTCCATTTACCAAGTCTTGGTAGTTATGCCAGCTCTTAGGAAGACCGAGGAAAGAAAGACTCACCATTTCATCATTAGTTGTCGTGATCCCTACACTTCCAAGCTCATCCCTATAGGTGGTGAGCTTGTTCAAATATGTAGAGATCGTGTCTCCCTTTTCACACTTGATTTTCCGAAGCTTGTCTTTTAGCACCAACTTCCTCTGATCATTGTTGTTCTAATATAGATCCTTCAATGTTTTCCACATTTAAAACGATGTCTCCTTCCCATGGAGACTTGAGACTATGTGGTCTCGAACTCCCTCCAGAAGAATCCTCCTCGCTCTAGTCACAAATTTCTTCCATTCCTCCAATTCTTGGGCATTAGCAGTTGTTGGCTTGGGGACTTCTTGATCAATGAAGTCCTTCAACCCATTGTCCTTTAATACTGCTTCCATACGATCCTTCTAGGCTATATAATTCGAGCTGCCATCAAGGGCATACTCGAGTCTCAAACCATTGAACGCCATTGGTGAAATTTGAGATGTGATAAGAATTTGAATTCTATAATCAGGAACTTCAAACTTCAAACTTCTCCCTTCTTTGTATATTATTCTTCGCTTTGATCACCTTTTCTCTAATAGCATGTAGAAATTCTGACTATAGATCACCTGATAATGCAATATACTAAAGAAAAATACTTGATCTACTTCTACAAACAAACTTGCAGAATCTTAATCGATTTTGAGCAAGATCAAATAGAACACATATAACAGAGAAGAAGAATCAATCACATATGAAACATAGAACAATACTCTGGGAAAAGCCTCAGCTAAAAACCCCACTATCTGTATTATCATACAAGTGGAAATATCTCATGATTACACAAAGATTTAGCTCACAAGCTATCCAGCTCTCAATACAATCCCTCACTGATGCTCATAGACATAATAGACACAACATATGCCTTCCCTTAGTCCTCCAAGCCTCCTATTTCCTTGCGCAATTTCTCCTGTGTCATCTGGCTGCCACTTGTGTGAATTCACCTCTCACACAACTCACCAAACTCAAAAGTAACTGCGCAATCTCCAAGGAATGAATTCCTTCTCCATGCAAGAGGTATCCTCAATGGAATATTCCTGCAACTGATAGTACACTATCCCATCATCCGATCTCAACTAGGTCTCTAACTGAACTGACATGCATGAGTTATTTATGAGAGAATATTCAATTATCTGAAGTGCAGTAGTTACATGCATGCATGCATTAAGTAACTGAAATCACAATCAGTTCAACAAACTGTTAGAACTAATCTAACTGGACTTAACTCAATTAACTAAGATAAATAATTACAACTCAAAGTACAACTCATCCTGATCTCCTTAATCAAGGGATAACTTCCTCAATCAAAGGGAAAATTGTTGCATGTCTTCACATAGACTTCATGTTTGATTTTCTACAACTAATTAACTCAAGATGAATTAATTAATTATTTTACAAACAACTGCTAAAATCAAATTCGAATATTGATTCTCAATTTTAGCTCAGGGACTAACTAAAATTGGAATGTATCTTGAAATTCTATTTATAATAGCACTATTTTTAGCACTTCTATTTTTAGCATTTCTTGTTGCTATTTTCAACAGACAATTATTAAGGATGTCAAAGATCTCATCTTCCCTAACACAACGTCTGATCTGAAAATCTATAGAGACTCCAATCTATCCAAGTATAGGTAGCACTTTGTTGTATGATCTTTCTCTTTTCCTTGGAGGACAAGTATTGTGGAAACTTCCCTGCAGCAAGATAATTGGCTATATCTACATACCATGGTGAGTAAGTAGAAATAGCAAAGAGATACTCATCAGGGAAATAATCCTCAGTAGGAATGAAATTGTCATCAATAATTAACCTAGAAATAAAATCAGCTACTACATTATCTTTTCTAAGTTTATCTACAATTGTGATATCAAATTCCTATAACATCAATAACCAGCGTGTAATTCTACCATTGGTAATTGACTTATTCAATAAAAAATTAATGGCAGAGTGGTCAATGTGTATAAATAATTGATACCCGGTAATATAATGTCGAAACTTATTGATGGCATGCACTACTTTTAAGAATTCCTTCTCGGTTGCTATGTAATTGAGCTGAGCCAGATTCAAATTCTTGCTTATGTAATAAATAGCATAGGGTTTCCTATCCTCCAGCTGGCCCAAAAAAACACCTATAGCAATATCAAATGCATCTATAGCTATGTGAAACGATAGCTCCCAATTAGGTCTATGTAAAACTGGAGCTGTTGATACGCAACATTTCAACTTCAAAAAGGCCTGCTCACACTTTCTTGTCCACAAAAATTCTACATCTTTCATAAGTACGGAGAAGAATGGCGGTGAAACTTTTGAAAATTTCTCTATAAAACTTCTGTAATACCCTACATTTCCCAAGAAACTACATACCTCTTTTTGTGTCTTAGGAGTTGGAACTTTTATAATTACCTCTATTTTAGCAAGGTCTACCATGATCTCGTCAGCAAAAATGTAGTGTCCCAGCATGATCCCTTCAGTCATCATCATGTGACATTTTTCGGTGCTTAAAGAAACATTAGTTTGTACAAAACATTCCAACACTTTATCTAAATTAGCTAATGCTTTTTCAAAAGCATCACCATAAGGTGTAAAATCGTCCATGAAGATTTCAAGGTAGTCATTCAACAAATCAAAAAAATTCCCAGTATTGCCCTCTGAAAAGTTGTTAGCACATTGCAAAGTCCAAAATTGTATGCGAAAGTTCCCCAAGGGCAAGTAAAGATTGTTTTATCTTGATCCTTTGGGGCAATATGTATCTGGTTGTAGCCACTAAACCCATCTAAAAATGAAAAAAAAACTTTTTCCCAGAAAGGGCATCAAGGACCTGATCTATAAATGGTAAAGGAAAATGGTCCTTCTGAGTGACCTTATTGAGTTCTCTGTAATCCACACAGACTCTCAGCTTTCCATTCTTCATTGGGACAATGACAAGTGGAGACACCCACTGACTGTCAGATATCAAACAAATAAAGTTAGAATTCAGGAGTTTTTGTAATTCTTCTTTCACTACCTCCTTCAGCGCAGGGTTCATGCGACACTGCGGTTGTCTAATTGGTTTGCAACCATCTTTCAAATAAATGAGGTGAGTGCAAAGGTTGAGATGAATCCATTTCATATCCATGTAGTCCCACGCAAATGCCTTTTTGTATTTTTGTAACAACAGTTTTTTTTCTCAACAGTCAGGTTGGGATTAAAGTTTAGATACTTTCCTCGTTCTATCGTAACTGGACTGCTATCAGTATGCAGAGTGGTTCTCATTCATTGAATTTAGGCTTCTGTGATCCATATCAATTTAGAGAAGAATCTTCGATGAAAATCACATAGAGATAATTTTGTCGACGCGTTTGGAACCAACCAGTGTGGTTCATCGTCAGGACAAGTTGAATGAGCAGATCTTGCTATGCATTATAAATAGATCGGGCAAAATATCCAGGTAACGGCTAGAATTTGACTGAGAAACGACTAGTTAGACCAAAATATTTATTTATTTATTTGTTTATTTACTTAGTTATTCATTTTTATTCAAATTAGTTAATTCGGTTATTAATTTTCTTATTGAAATAAATGTAAAATTGACAATTTTATAAATATATATTAAAATAAGTGAATTAATATACTCATAAAATAATCGAGTAATTAGAAATAGATAATAGTTGACTATATTTTAAATAAATATAGGTTAATTATATTTTAAATAAAATATCAGATAAAGGGAGATTTAAATAATTTAAATCAACGAGGTTATATAAATATTAGTCAGTTGTATAAGTTAAAAATAGAATATTCTATAAATAGTTAATTCTATTTTAAAATATATATAAATAAATAAATAAGTTTCATATTCATAGTCAAAGAATATCCTGATAAAAATATTTACTTAATAGTTTATTAAGGGTAAAGAAGAAAAAAAATAGTACATTAGTTAAAAAAAAAATTAAGAATCGAAGAGCTTGCATTAAAAAATAAAAAATAAAATTAAAATTAATTTAAAAAAATATATATATATTCTATTATATCTATTATATATTATATATATATATATATATATATATATATATTATATTAAAATAAATAAATAATAATTAATAATATAATATAAATAAATAAATAAATAATAGTAATAATAACAAATTTCTAATTTAAGAATCAAAGAGCTTAGAAAAAAAAACACTCAAGGGAGAACACGACTAGGAGGAGAGGGCTGGGACCCAGCAACTACTAATCTTCCAACCATCCTCTCTATTGAGATTGTTCGACCTTTTTTCAATCTCAAGGGCTTCCCTAAATTTCCGGTGATGGAATTGCGACACTCTAGCAACCACACTAGCTTCTTCGATGCAAACATGGTGATTGGTTTTCTCCACATGCTCTACTAAAGCGGAAGACTTGGTTCTCATTCGTTCAAAGTTTATATCTTCTATCTCCTCTTCCTCTTTTGAATTTTCAATAGAAGTGACAGAAAGTGAGTTACTAATAATGCCATTAATGATATCATCTTTTGTCTCATCCTTGAAATACTGGGCTTTTCCCAGAGTGAGGAGAGGTAAGGAAAGATCTGATTTGGGTTCAAATTCATCCCACCAGGGATTATTCAAAAAATCCATATTTGGTTTTGGGGGGGAAAGGTTAAGTTTCTTGGGAGCCTGCCATCTGAAATCATCATAGATCCATATCTCTATCCTATAAATGCATCTAGAGTGGCCAGCCAGGGTCTCCCTATAATCAAAGTATGTCCCCCAGGTTGGATTTGGTTTGTAACATAAGAAAGTCAGCTGGATACCTCCAAGAAGCTATTGTGATTACTATGTCTTCTAATACCCCCTCGGGTTTAACACGGGACCTATCTACTAATTCAAGTATAGTAGGAGTATGTCTAAGTCCATGTAGCCCCAGGATGGTAAAGAGGTCCTTTGTCATCACATAATGGCCACCCCAAGATCAATCAATGTATTAGTTATAGGCTAATCATCAATATATACAGTAGTCGTAGGGTTTCCTGGATCATTATACTTGGTTAAAAGAGGCTGAGCAGTCATTAATTCGGATAATTTCCCCAACACATGTATGATAGCAGGGTCCTTAGGCTTCCTTCCAGGTTTCTTAATGCATAGGTCTCATATTGTTTTGGCATAAATAGGTACTTCTTTAAGAGATTGCAGCAAAGGAATTTGTAGGTTTTAACCCTGTACAGAAATTACCTACATATGAATTCTAAAACACAGAAAATAAACAATGTGAAAGCATAAGACATAAAACACATATACATAGAGATTTCCCCTGGATCCCAAAATCGTGACTACCAGCTTGATTTTTCATTATGTTCCTTTCAATGTTATAATACATATTTATACATGTTGAAGCATCCAATAC